>JBCFYV010000001.1:3055502-3097282 GCA_039000515.1 Timema cristinae
TAATCCCCCACCCTAGCTAACAGGGGTGGTGGTTTTTCAATGGGTTGTTTCACTTTCTCTGGTAAACAAGTGCTGTTTCGTTTCCTTAAAAATTGCCTTTTACATCTGGTGGCTGAATTTTATTAATTTTATTCTGTGTGGCTGCCAGCCGACACTAGTATTCAAGCACTCTATTGACCTGTTAGTGGTTGCACTAAGTTACAGTTGAATATACGCTTACTGTTCATGCTATTGTAGTGTATATGACAATGTGTGACCAATGAGCAGCAGACGTGTGGCCGTTGTGAGAGCTGCAGATGGGCCATGGTTTGGTTACAAGTTAGATTAATTATTTAGGATATTTAACAAGCATTAATGAACTAACTGGATAAATAATAACACGATATACAACTTAACATTAAACTAAAACACACACCCCAAAAATATATCCATGAGCATTAATTTATCCATATGAAAGCTTATTTCACCTATTCTCAATTTTATAGCAGTTCCAAGAATTGAACCCAGATCCCCCGTGTTAATAGATAGACGTGCTACCAGTTGAGCTAAGGTGTTATATTGTCCTTCTTGGAAAAGTCTGCAATTCACTCCATGGGTCATCCAAGGGATGTGCTTTAGAAAGAAAACTTTGGGGACTTCCTCATTTATTGCATCCAAAGCCGTAGTAAGGGCCGTAGCAAGTTTTGGGGGTTCAAACCCTCCCTCAAATTTTATGAACAATGTATATATGGCTTTATTTATGGTTCAAACAATATCGAAATTAAGGTACAAGTTCAAATTAGGGGGTTATGTTGCCATGAAAAACACTTCAGATAGCTTCTATAACTGTCTATAAGTTAGAATATTTTCTAGCCTCCAGTAATTGTGGAATGTGCCCACCAAACCTCCCTTAAATTGTTGGCTGGCTACGGCCTTGATTGCATTGAAAGATTATTATGGATAACGGTATGTATTGTTGTGGCTATCTGTAGTTATTTGTCTTAAATCACAAATTAAATAATCACTAGTACTTGCTCTATAGAATTAAGAACTAGGAACACTGTTACAGAAATAATGAGAAAAGATAAAAGTTTTTTTCCACCAAAGAGCATAAGAGTTAAAGATATGAATTAAAAATTAAGCCTACATATATTTGCTTGTCGGTCAGAAACTATTCATTTTATAAAAATATATTTCAAATAAAAGATTTTAATCTTTAATAGTATTACAACTTTACAATGATAAGATATTTGTATCTTAAATAGTTGCGGAGAAATGATGAAAATAGGAAAATGTACCTCATGTAAAGTACCCTAACATCATTTTCATGAGAAAATGAGAGTTTCCATTTTGTTTATTATGATAAACAGTGTATATAAATAAAATATAACAAAAATCGTTAGAGTGAATTCCGGGAAAATACATTTTTCTCTTTTTGCCCTTCAGTAAGCTATCTTAAATTTAGGGTTGGATATCTAGTTCCAAAAACCCCTCGGGGAAACCCTATGAAAATCCAAATACCAAGTTTTACCCGAATCGGTAAAACCGGTTTGGCTCTAGCCTGAGGTACAGGTAGACAGACGGACGGAATTGTGAAAACCACTTTTCTGGTTTCGCGAGGTTAGGGGGACATTTATCAAAATCTCAAGTTAGATTTTTTTTACGATCACAATACTTTCTCTCCAAGGTGTCGAAATAAAGTAAAAACCAAAGGACTTCCTATTTTGAAACTGACCCGATACCAGGATATAAGTGTTAATTAATATGAGTGAAAGGATCATCCAGTTCAGTGGCATAACGGTCTAAGACCGGCATTTCAAACTCGTGGCTATATCCATGATTGTGTGTTGCTCGTGAACCTTAAGATGAAACATCATTCAAGGCGATCCTATTTTATTTCTTACTAAACATCAAGGAAATACATAATTAGGAGAAATCTTACATGTGATCTGATTTGTATTCCTTCTTGGACAAGGCTCGATTCCTGCAAACAATTGTGCGTTATTACTATTATTACTATGGTAACAGTTGTATTCTGATAAGGAATGGAGCCAAGGACCTCAAAGGTTCCGTCTAATAGGGCCCCTATACGATCACTCAGACTGTCGGAATTAATAGAGTAATAATTAATACTGACACTGATTGTGTAGGGCAGTACTGATAACATCAGTGTTGCAAGTGTTGGGAGAGACTGGCAGTACTGACAGTAGTACGTGTGCTAGTCAGTATTTCCTTCAGTCTCAGTAGCAAACATGGACTAACCACGCCTGTTTCTTATCGTCCATGTTGTTGTACGTTGTAAGTTGCACGTGGGAAGACTGACAGTCTCGTTGTAAATACTGATGCTTACTGTCAGTTTGAATGATCGTATAGAAACCTTATTAACGACACACGTTTTCAACATTCGTAAAAAAGACTTTGGCACAAGATTTAAGCCCAAAAATTCACACCGTTGTAGCTAATAAAAGGTTTAATATTGTAATGTAACTGATTTGCCCCTGAAAAGTATGTGAAAGCATTGACAATAATATCGTCCTAATTTTGTAAACGTCTTATTTCATTTAAATTATATAGTATATTAAATGGCGCTTAAAGCACTTCTTCTTCTAAGAAGGCAAAAGCCACTGAACAGTGACGTCACGCACGTGACACCAGCCAAGTCAGTTTGACAATATATATTTTTTCAAATAATAACTTCCTCTTCTCGATGGTTCGAAGAGAGATTTGAAAATGTAACTTGAGTCTTTTTCCGGCTCTCGAAGCTTCGAGTAGCACAGAGATGTTTTTGTCTTGTATTTTGTTTTTCTAAACTAAACCTTCTCGAAGCTTCCATGTGCAAGGAATATATACAAGGGATGGTGCAACATAAAGGCAGTGTTTTAGTGGTTAGTTGGCAGTTGGTGTCCAATACTGACAGAACTCACTTGGCGTCTAGCAACACCTGTCCGCGCTAGCCCGCGTATATATTTCGATATGATCTATTTTCGCATTAATTAAACTGATTCAGCAATAAAAAACAGGTCAAAATGAAAAGTGTATTAATCATACTTCTTCAATAGGCGCCCATCGCGGTAACGTAATTCCAGAACGTTATAATTGGCTTCCCAACTTAGGGGCACGAATTATCTCCCCGAGATACAGCACAAGATACCTCCCCGAGATACAGCACGAGATACAGCACGAATTATCTCCCCGAGATACAGCACGAATTACCTCCCCGAGATACAGCACAAGATACAGCACGAATTATCTCCCCGAGATACAGCACAATATACCTCCCCGAGATACAGCACGAGATACAGCACGAATTACCTCCACGAGATACCTCCCCGAGATACAGCACGAGATACCTCCCAGAGATACAGCACGAGATACCTCCCAGAGATACAGCACGAGATACCTCCCCGAGATACAGCACGAGATACCTCCCCGAGGTAAGCAGTAGAGGACAACGCCGAAGACCGAGATAAGCAGCAGAGCAACGCCGAGGACCGAGATAAGCAGGAAGCAGCACCGAGATAAAGCAGGAAGCAACGCCGAGGACCAAGATAAGCAGTAAGCAGCGTCGAGGACCGAGAGAAGCAGCTTACCATCACCAAAGGAGACAAGGGGTGGAGACGAGTCTAAAGAAGATATCACAGATAGGTCATCAACAGAAACTTAAATTAAATAGTGAAAAATATATTTGTCATTTGTGCATTTTGGGGTGGAACAGTATAAATTTTTTTTATGATTTAAAGTAAGGGAACAATAATTAAAAAATGGCAGATTCAAATGATAATAGTGACGCTAGTAGCTATTCTGAAGAGGTAGAAAATGAAAATAGACCTAGGAATCAGTTATGTCTAGAACAATCAGATGAGGAAATAAGAGAAAGGGAACAGGACAATGAAGAGTCATTTGCAGAGGGAGGAGAGAAGGAGATAGGACAGAAAAAGAAAGTAATATTATAGTAGATGATGAAGAAAGAGAAAAGAATGGGGAACAAAATATGGAGCAACCTGTAGTAGATTTAAATCAAATTATGAAAATGTTACAGCAAATGGTAGCGAGTAATGAGGAAACTAGACAGGAAATAAAAGCAACTAATCGGGAAATAAAAAAAAGTAGCCAGGAAACTAAACACGAAATAATAGATGCAACTAAACAGGAAATAGATACAAGTAGACACGAAATTAATCAAATAATATATGCAAATACCCAGGCAATTAATCAGAAAATAGATACAAATCAGACTAAACTTGAACAAATCAATAAAGAACTAAGTGCTAAAATAGAGTTAAGTAAGGAGGTTTGTGATCAGAGATTTGGTTATGTAGAGCAAAAAATAGACCAATTAGAGACGGTTCATCAAAACTTAGCAGTACAGTTAAATGAGGTAGACACAAAAGTGATAGAACAGGAAAAAGTAAAACAGATTTTGATTGAAAAGCATGAAAACTTAAGGAAAGGACAGTTCAAGTTAATGGAACAGATTTCAGCTAATAAAAATAAAATAGAAACAATAGAACTAGAAACAGTTAAAGGGTTAAAGGAAGTAGAAATTAAAGTTGGGAATCTGGACCTTCAGGTAGAACACAATGAAAAGGAAATAAATGAGGTAAAATCAGTACTTGATTCTCAGCAAGACACAAATAAAATTTTAATAAAAGAACAGATAGATGGGATCGTAAATAAGGCAGTAGAAAAACTAGATAAAAAACTTACCGATTTTGTGGTTGAAAATCAAACAAATCTAGGGAATCTAGTAACTTACACGATACTACCAACTTATTTGCTAAGGGACTAAGAGAAACGTCATTAGCACTTATTCCAAAATTTAAAGGAAAGAGAGGAAACATTTCAGCAGTACAATATATAAATAAAGTAGAAAGAGTATTTAAAGGAGAAAGAATAAATGAAAAAGTCAAAATAGAGATATTTTTATCAGGCCTAGAAGATGAGGCGAAATCCTGGACAGATAGTATAGAGAGTGAATGGGAGACATACGAGCAGGCTAGGGAAATATTTTTGGAAAAATATTGGTCTCAAAATATGCAGGATGATTTTCTACAATTAATTTTTAATGGAAAATATAACGACAAGGATGGTACTATGAGTGAATATTTCAATAAATTTGTAACACAGGCGAAATATTTGCGATACCCAGTAGTAGAGGATAGATTGATAGGTCTTCTAATGAATCATTTTCCAACTCCAGTACAAGACGTTCTCATTAGCATAAATAAACAGAACATCAAAGAAGTAGAGAGAGTATTAATGGCATTTGATGATAGATATCAAAGAAACAAAGAAATCAATGATCAGACAAACAAATATAATATTGATAGGCATAGGCAATCAACAAACCCTCAATTCAAAGAAATTAATAATGGACAAGATAGGCAGAGATATCAAAATAATTATCCAATACCAGAGCAAAATAGAAAATATCCACATCCTAGAATAGAATATCGACAGGATAGGAATCAAGGACCTTCGAGGCAAATAAATTCGAGTGATCGACAAATTAATAGAAATAACAATACAGGTAACCCCAGATTCACAACCAATCAAGTACATCAACCTCCAAATTTTAATTATGTACCACCATTTTCAGGGACATCATATTTAAATGAGTACGACTCACAAAAAATATTTGATCCAGGAGGCAATTAAATAAACTTTAAATTTCGGATTATATAAATGTAAAAAATTAGCAGTTTAACTAAAGATTTAAATTTTAAATAAGTAAAATAAGGGTAACTATAATCATTTAGTCGTAGTAAGAAAAGTTTAAAATATAAATTTAAGTAAATTTAAAAGGTACAAATTCAGTGAAATAGAAGTAATATTTCCTGTACAAGAGAAGGTTGTGCGTATTTGTAGGAATTGTAAAGTAAACAATTATAAGTAGCAACAAGCAACTGTAAACACCAACTCTGCAACTGTGTGTTATTTTGAAATGAGTAAAGAGGGTGACACACCTCAAAATATAAATTGTAAAGAAACCATAAACGACCAAACATGAAAAGTGAGACTAATCTTTTAGTTTCTGAAAAGGAAGTTAAACCTTCTTTTGTAAAAATTGAGAGGGTTGTAAAACAAATTCTATACATTCATTCCCACGTCGCACTTAATACAGGTGGTCATCTATTGTTATTTCTACAACAAATCATCAGTCGGAAAACATCTTTCTTTGGAAGCTAAGACGACAACACAAACTGACTTTGGCCACGAAAGATAAAATTACTTATTATTTTTTTTGTTCAATAAGTCAGAGTCAAACCCGGTACATTAAGTATAAAATCTATAAGTATAAAAATATAAATTCTTATCAATTTAGATTAATAACATTTGGACTTAGCATAATTTTAGAAAGTTGTACAAATCAAAATAGGAGAACAGATAGGGAGGGGGCATGGACCCTTAGAAGCATGCTAGGGATAACATCGGATAGAAGGTTAGGTGAGGGCTTGGATAAGTTTGTCAGCTGGAGGTGCGTGAAAGCCTGTAAACACGCGAGAAGAGATTAGGTTCTAAGTATATTCTAAGAGTAGGTCATAATTTTTGTTAATTGTAAACTATTGTTTAAGTTATAATTAGAGATAAAAATATAAATTTTAATTTTAACAAGAAGTTATATAATTTTAGTTTATGAGAAAGTTAGGAAGTTTTATTAATTAATAGACGATCTTGGAAATCTGAATAAATATATGATTTCATCAATGATGCATTTTTTTTTTATAATCAAGATAAGGATTTTAATATTTAGGTGGGGTTATTTTAATTCAATTAATTAAATGGCAATAAATTTAACGATTTTGATTCAGATATTAAAGAAATCACAGAGTAGGCTGATAAGCTGAAGAGTAAGATCTAAGATATCTAGAGAAATTAATTTAGATATGCACTTGAGTGCTTATTACAGTATGTTAAGGTGAGTGGAAATAAGAGGCCAGTAGAGTCTTGTTTAAAAGCATTTTTTTCAGATAGTGGAGTTGAGGTCTTTTCATTGAGGTATATAGGTTGAGAAAGTGGAGTTGAGGTTTTTTCAGATATGGTCTTAGCTATGGGCAAGCCATGATCTAGATTAATTAATCGTCGTTATGAGTTTAAGGATGGCCCGAGGGCATCTAGCAGCGTTGAGGAGAATTGAGTGAGGAAGTTGAGGTGTATTAAGCCATGGACTTAGATGTAATAAGCCAGGATGAATAATTTCATTTTTATAAGTGGTGAGTCAAAGGGATCACCAAAGTTCAGGTAACAGGTATTCACAAACATAGAGCTAGTACAACGCAACAAAGAGTCAGTTATAATAAATGAGGCAGAGGCTTAAGCTTTCCACTATATAATATGCAATAAATATCCAATGGTTAATTCTGGATTAAAATTTAAAGATATTGAGGAGATTATGAAGAAGTTTAAAAGGGTATTCTGTGATTACGTGATGTAATAATGCTAATGTATTAGCAAGGATGAGAGCTAATTAGGGTGTTAGACCTAATTAGGCTACTAAAAAAGATTTTATTATAATTTCATTTTTTATGCCTAAGGCAAATAGGCAATAGTCAAAAGATTGTAATCAATAGAGAAAGATGCAGTTAAAGATTTTTTTAATAATGAGAAATTCATTATTCAATTAAGGGGAAAAAATAATTTTAAATATTTTATGATTCCAAGATTATCGTCTATATATTTCAAGTATTTTAAATTTCTTTTAAGACTAGGTATTCTCATAAATAAAGATTTTGGTAAGGTGGTTCAGATGTTCTGATATTATCCTTTTTCTGTCCGAAACAATGTAATTATATTATCTTTTAAGTAATTAAGTTTATTTTGTGAATTATCCTTTTTTGTGTTTTTAAGCTAAGTATTCAGTAAATGTATTTCAAGTGATGGCTCATATAGCGAATTTGGCCGTCAGGCTTTTAAGGGTATGTGTAGCATTAAGAGTGTTTCTTAAGTATGTTAATATAATAATAGTAAAAGTGGATCCGTGAAGGATCATCATAATAATACTAATAATTAAAAGTGGATCCGTGAAGGATCATTGAAATGAATAAAAAGTGCAACGAAGTGTTTAAACCAATAAATGATTAAAAGACACTTTGATTAGTGACAATTATATTCCATTTTTTATTAAAAAGTTTAATGTATTTTAATCAATCTTAAGGACGTTATAGCAACGAATTTTGTTTTTTTTTAAATAAAAAATAAAAAACTTTGATTAGTAATAATTAAATTCAAATCTTTATATTAAATCCAAATTTTTATATAATAAACTTAGATTATTTTAGTTCAATTAATTGTAATTATACTTAACAATTTTATATCTTGATATTTGATGTATCTAATTTCAACTTTTTGATTAACATTTTATATTTTAATGTTTGATTTGTATAACTTCAACTTTTATATATATAAACTTCATGTAAACTTGCAGTAGGAGAACACCACTTCAAATAGTATTATCATTCAAGAACAATATTATACAGAGTGTTCCAAATTATTTGAATTTATCCAATTTGTGAAATGTTATACAGGATGTTTCAAAATATTGTAACTTGTGAAATTTTATACAGGGTGTGCGAAAAATGATCATGTCGTCTTTTCTCGTCTTTTTTTTTTTTTTTTAGCAAAGCGTATCAAAAAGTATACGACTAGGTCTCTACTTTCAGATACACTTTGGGGGTATTGTAATGTAACTGATTTGCCCCTGAAAAGTATGTGAAAGCATTGACAATAATATCGTCCTAATTTTGTAAACGTCTTATTTCATTTAAATTATATAGTATATTAAATGGCGCTTAAAGCACTTCTTCTTCTAAGAAGGCAAAAGCCACTGAACAGTGACGTCACGCACGTGACACCAGCCAAGTCAGTTTGACAATATATATTTTTTCAAATAATAACTTCCTCTTCTCGATGGTTCGAAGAGAGATTTGAAAATGTAACTTGAGTCTTTTTCCGGCTCTCGAAGCTTCGAGTAGCACAGAGATGTTTTTGTCTTGTATTTTGTTTTTCTAAACTAAACCTTCTCGAAGCTTCCATGTGCAAGGAATATATACAAGGGATGGTGCAACATAAAGGCAGTGTTTTAGTGGTTAGTTGGCAGTTGGTGTCCAATACTGACAGAACTCACTTGGCGTCTAGCAACACCTGTCCGCGCTAGCCCGCGTATATATTTCGATATGATCTATTTTCGCATTAATTAAACTGATTCAGCAATAAAAAACAGGTCAAAATGAAAAGTGTATTAATCATACTTCTTCAATAGGCGCCCATCGCGGTAACGTAATTCCAGAACGTTATAATATTTTTGGTGAAAAATATAGAGAAAGTTTTATTATTCTATTTAGGGACATAATATATTTTTTTACTACTAAGATACTAGTAACGAAGTGTTAATATTGTAGGACATATCGCCTGCTGAGACAATACAGTTGGACCAAGATAGATAGATGTGGAAGGAAGAAATTCAAGAGGGAGACCAAAATTGGAGTACATGAATCAGATGACGAACAATGTTTGCAAAAGAAGGTACACATAGGTAAAAAAAATGCCCCAGGAGGTGGAGAGATGCATCAAACCAATTGTAAGATGGATGAGTTAATGAATTAATAATAAGATACTAAGTTGAAATTAATTTGTTTAAGATGTTGATAGTATTTTTTAAGGCCCCCCCCCCCCCCCACAGTAATTTAGATTTTCAATATGGCGCTTGTCATGTTCATTTTTATAACTTATTTTCGGCCATTAAGATATCGAAAGTATAGGGTAGTTTCTAAAGGATTAGATGTTTATTGCGTTGTGAACTCCTTGATATTTAATATATCATGACTTATATCTTACACCGTTGATATAATGGAAGGAATGCTATATTTAACACACTACACTTGATTAAGTCAGTTATAATGGGAGTATATCTTGACTGCTTAACAAATAGTATTAGTACTGTATTATAAATAAAGTTCTCCACGAGCGTTACAAGGTTCGCCCGGGTCCTACCGGATCTCGGTCCGACCCTACTTCACACCTCGGTTGGACCGCTATTTACTCGTCATTACCTTCCTACCGTTCTTCACCTTGTTTCAATTTGCACCAATGAGAACGTGGCAAATTCAAACTGTGAAGAAGGTTCTCAAAGCTCTTTTGTTTCTCCTTCCCGACGACCCTGTTTCATCATCTTGTTGCCCCCCCCCCTCTCTGCCCCCCAGGAAAAGGAGACAAATCAACCTGGTTTAAGACGTAACTCCCGCAATAGACTGTGCTTGTAATAACCGGAAGGTCGGGGTTCTAGTCCGTGTTGGGTGGTGTACTGAGTATGGTTTTAACTTAAATATTTCATACTCTATCTACACGCAAAGGCGGATACACTTTCTCTAAACAAGACCTTAAAAATTCCCTAACACCTAAGAATAATCATTAATATGCATGTAGCTAGAACGGGTAGTAAGACGCAGTGCTATATTAAAAATCATTAAAAAATATAATAAATAATCATTGGTATTGAAAGGAAGTTATCTTTATTATTATTATTATTATTATATTATTATTATTTAGCACTGCGTCTTACTACCCGTTCGGGTTATACGCTTTAAGTACTAATCACGCTAATTGATTAGGGATTGGGAAGGTTGAATTAGAGGAAGTGAACCCGAATTTGCGTGGAGGGAGAGTGGAAAACAATTTAGAAAAAATCGCCCCCAGTTCACCCGACCGAGATTCGAACCTCGATCTCCCCATCCTCGGTGGTAGAGCTCAACACGACAAGCGCGTTAGCCAACTACGCCACCGAGGCGGGTTGGAAGATATCGACGTTAGCAAAGTATCGATAGTTGTTTATAGTCGAGCTGCACGCTCCCAACAGCTCTACAAGTTTCCGGGTCAGTGTTTGAAGTGTCGTATGTCGTCATGCACCCCCACCCTTAATATGAAGTGCGAGAGGGTGCTACGACTGAATGGCGCGAGCTCTTAGTCCTGCCTCTTTCATCTCGCCGACACTCTGAGGACTCTCAATGACACACATTACATTACCTCAGTCTCGACAATAATAACATTCCACAGACACGAGAGGGGAGGGGGTGACATTCCGTCCGTCTACTAACACACTAATACTCTCATACACTTGAAGACTGCATTCAATAGACATATTTCACCTACAAACACACCTCACATTCAAATTATCTTCTCTTCTCTTCTCAATACCAACCACAAAAAGAAAAAAAGAAGAAGCCAGTGCCTGAATTTTAGTTCAAAGGATAATACTCTCCACAAAGTATCAATAGTTGTTGTTTTGTATCCCCCACATCTTACTACCCGTCCAGATGCTAGAGATTACTACTAGCCTCATATTATTTGACAGGGTTAGTGAGTTCAAATATTAAGGAAAGTATAACTAGAAAAACGATATTAGATTGGCGATTAGGAAAAGAATTCAGTCGAAAAATACATGGTATTACTCGGTTAGTAAGTTGTAGACATCTCGCTGTCGTCAACCGATGTATAACTCAGTATATACAAAACAATATATTTACCTGTTGTTCTGTAAAGGCGTGAGACGTCTCTTACCTTACATGACGGGGGAACATGATATCTGTAAACAAGGTGGCTAGGAAGATATTTGGTCTGGGGAGTAGAAGAGATTACATTATTATTAGCACCGCATCTTACTACCCTTCGGGTTGTACGCACTTACGTTAATGTGTAATGGTAGGGTGATTGTGAGATGAAATGGAGGACCTACAGTTTAACGTGGAATCCGAACCACGGTGGAGGCCTGGCATTCCAGACATTCACAAGTTGAGATTAATACACGTCTTGTCAGAGGTGAAGGAAGGATTTGGCAATCAGATAAATCTGTGCCGGGACCGAGGATTGAACACCGGACCGCTAGCCAGGTCACCGCCAACTTATTTTAATCATGATAATTTATATTCTACCTTTGCAATATTTTTTCCCCCATGAACCACTAAGATATGATATTAACTCCTGAAACCGGAGGATTAAAACGCGTACCGTCTGTTTGAGGAAGGTTAACGTGAACCAACATTTCAGCCGGAACTCTGATCTTCAAGTGATACAAGTTGAGTCATTCACTAAGGGAGTCGTGAGGGAACTTGATTTAATGTCAGTTATCTAGCAGGTTTTGTAACTAGAAATATGTACCTAAATACTGGAAATATTGTTTTAGTTTCGATGTTTGGTTTAATTCTCTACACACAAGTCCTCTCAACACTACTACTAGTTAAACATCAGCCATAAACATAATAGCACCCAAACAATACAGTCTATCATTATTTAAAGGCTATGTTCACATGCCATTACGTTTATCTGGCCTTAACAAAGAAGGAAATGGAAGCTTACATCATGGGTCAGGGGTCGCCCCTCGACCCCAGGAAGTATTATTGGTCAACTACCGGTGTAATCCTCATCAATATCTAGGTTTGTAGCTATTGGAGTGTTGTCAAAATTTCCTATCAGCTATAAACAGAAAAATATTTTTGGAACACTAAATTACTTCAAGGAGAATTTAAACATTTTTGTGAACTAACCCTCCCCCCTCCATTTACCCCTAATTAAAGTAATCTTAGTACGTCCCCGAGTGACTCTTGATTAGTAATCAAGAGCTGTTTCAATTACTATGAGTATACAATTAAAATACACATTGATACATTATAAATAATTAACTTGTTTGGGCCAACAAGAATGTTTTAGTATGAAATAAATATTCAAAATTTTATTCGAGGTCCCTTCAATCCCATGATTTCTAACACCTCTGAGGCTACCCAAGGTCTATGTTTCGATCATGGATAAAATAGTTTAAGAGGAACTGTATTGGTTAAGATGAGATTGGTTTTCAATTCAATCTAATATGGAGGCCCATGTCGTGAAGTAACAATAAACTACACAACCATATCCCAAGTAGATCTACCAGGAGAGAAGAGTATCAATGTAAGGTGTAGTGAGATATATATATAACGGGGTGAGCTACTAGAACCAGAGGGATGGATCTGCTACCCCTCGCAACACTCAGCCATGTATGTGTAATGAGGGGGTGACGGATGTTGTAGCGTTCAGAGGTTTTATATCGGTCCTGAGAGAGTCGTAGAGACCTAGACAGTTATTCGTCAAGACTTGGTTAGCGCCGGGATGCTGTGATCCTGGTTGCTTCTCCAACACCAGGCACATTCTGTCTCTAGATGGATGTTAGATGATGTGATCTCCAGATGGATGTTGAATGTTTTGATATGTGATGTTTCCCTCTAACTACCAAGTTCATTCAGTGATCTGATAATAAAAGTTTTACTAGCTGTATTAAATCACATTGTGTTTGAAACTAGGAAATATTATCGCTGGCTACTATTTCAGACTCTCGTTCATTTATTAACGATATTTTTATATTTAAAACTTATTGATTTATGTTAAATATCTTTTAGAATACACATTATAATTGAATACTCAATTAGACTACTAGAAATATTATCAATATTTAGGAAAATATACTAAACTTAAATCATTTATTCACTACAATATATCTAGTTTATATCCTTTATTAGTTTTCGTGAATAATGCACTACTTTTATAAATATTACACTAGTTTTTGTAGGTATTACACTACAATTTGTGGATCGTATTTTTGGGAATGGCATGAAATAGAAACTGTTGGTATATTAAGTTACCCCTGTGAAATATAAAATGCATCTTTATATACAGTATGTGGGTTTTAAACTATAAGGTGAAACTCTTCTCCCATTTGGTGGACATATTTGATCCCCTTACCCCTCTGCCTCCCCCAATCCAGTGACAAACCCACCCCTCCCCGTCCGCGCAGAGGGTGCGCTAATATAATATTCGCGCCGTGAGGTTTGTTCTGCATGTTCACTGTTTATGATAATGTTTCGGGGGACAGGTGCCCTCAATGTCTCTAAGGGGGGACACAGAGGGGTGAAGGGGGTGGATACCCGCAGTTTGCACACACTCCGAGCACCCACGTGACATTTTCAAAATGGAACCAATTTAAATATAGCTCCCAGTCAGTGTACAAGTGTTTCTCCTTGGGGGGGGGGGGGGGGGGATGAATGTGCTACAGTTCACTCACTGGTGGGACTTATATGGAACACGTCCAAATGGAATAGAACAGCGAGGAGGAAATTCAATTTGTGTCATCTAGTTCAGTGGAACATAGCTCTCAACATTTGGTGGATGTTGTACTAAACAATGCAGTATTACCAACGTCAGCATGGAATAAACTGAACTGAAACAAAAAAACTTAAAATGCTGATAATACGTTTGTGAGATCTAGATCTAGATGTCTGTTCAACATATTTTAAGAATTTACATTCTGTCCAACAAAAATAATTAAGGAAAAAAAAAATCATAATTTTTAAAAATACTATTATTATTATTATTTTTATTATTATTATTAGCACCGCGTCTTACTACCCGTTCTGGTTGTACACACTTATGCTAATGTGTAATGGTAGGGTGACTGTGAGATGAAATGGAGGACCTACAGTTTAACATGGGATCCGAACCACGGTGGAGGCCTGGCATTCCCCACATTCACAAGATGTCTTGTCAGAGGTGAAGGAAGGGCTTGGTAATCAGATAAATCTGTGCCGGGACTGAGGATTGAAACCCGGACTCTCAGCACAGAAGTTTAACACCTTACCCTTAGACCACCAGGTCACGTAAAATATTAAAATCACTCATAAGCTCCACGAAAAAAAAAGGAAAGTATTAAATACAAATTGTTCCCTAGCCGAATGGTTTATGGCTGGGTTCATTAACTGATCAATTTTGTGAAAGTTTTTAGTCAATCACGTGAGAAAACTATATTGTCATTAAAAGCGCATCTTTGAGTTTTATAAATTCGCAAATATATCAAGTACTTTAAGATAATATTTGATTAATAAAAATAACCTTTTCGGTGTTACTTTGTAATATTATGAGAAAATGAAAACTCACCAAAAAAAAATCTTGTGTTAAATGTGTGCCTATTTCTACAGCACAAAAATCCTTAAATTATTCAGCCTTGAAAACGAGTGAGGTCTAAAATAGTGCCAAGTTTAACTTGCAGTGTTTTTACAAATAACACGTACCTTCCCTGTAGTTTAAGTGCCCAAATTATATTTTAATTATCTAGTTATAATGTGTAGGATGACTTTAAATATATACTTAAAATCAGATTTGCGCAATTAGATAAACTCAATAGAAGGTCAAATATTGGGGGAAACAATGCAAGTTGACCTTGGCACTATTTTATATCTCTCTCATTTTCAAGGCTAAATAGTTTAAGGATTTTGTTGCTGTAGAAATTAGAACTTTTTTTAGCTAAACTATTTTTTGTTTTGTATTAATAATGGTTTTTCTTAAATATTAGGTAAAAGAATACGTTTATTTAACTACTGAGATAAATTAATGACTGACCATAGTAATAACTTTTTTGTGGAATCTTCTTACGATAGCCTAAGGTGAGGTGGACGGGAATTCCATTTAAGGGTATTTTGTTGGCAGCTTCTACGACAAATCTTTTTTCGTATAAAATAAATTTAAATCTCTCCAATAGAAATATAGAGCTTAATTTTCTTTACACGATGATAGCAACAAATCTTGAATATCTGTCTTAAGTATAGTGGCATTATCTGAGAAACATTTTAGATTGAGAAAAAGTTGTAATTAAATTCCAGGACATCCTTGACAGATATTCAAGATGTGTTGATATTAGCATGTACAGAAAACTAAAATCTATGTTGCTACTGGAGAAATATTTGATTTATTTTCACCAAAACATCTATATTCAATAAAAACTGTAAAAATACTTGCGCTCCTTAAAGATGTCCGATAGTGCCAGTGCGTGGCTGGAGAACTTTACTCATGACCTACCACAACCCACGGTACTTTTACATAAAGAGGAGAAAAGATCACATGACCTTTTATAAAATTGTAGATCTATCAGGAACCAGATATACTGCCGAGCCATGGTTTAAGGCATCACTCTCCTAATAGTAGACTGATGATGACGGGTATATTTGAGTTCGAATCTTGGTCGGCTGTACCGAGGGTGGTTTTTCTACTCTCACTCCACGCAAATGTGTATTCATTTAGTCCAAATTCAACCCTCTTCAGTTCCGAATATCTTAGGCTTTATATATGCGTACAGCCCGAATGAGAAGGGTGAGGGGGTTGAAAAGAAGAATTAAATAAATGTTATGGTGCATCGCACACACTTTCTCTCGCTTTTATCTTAAAATAAACATTTACTAGAAACTTGTAAGATTTGTGAAACCAAATAATAGGTATACACATACACAAAAGATCGTAAATGAAATAATATACACTGTAACTTACTCAATGGCATAATAAATAGGAACACTGTTACAGAAAAACTGAGAAAAGAGAAATATCTTTGTCCACCAAAGAACATAAGAATCAAATTAATTTTAAATACATCAATTAAGTACTCTCTATATATTTGCTTATAGCTTAAAAATTATTGGATTTATAAAAATATAATTCAAATAAAAGATTTTTGATCTTTAATAGTACAATTGGAAAAATGTCTCCTATGTAAAACAACCTCAAGTTCATTTTAATAAGAAAATGAGAACAGCCATCTTGTTAAAAATGATAAACAGAGTATAGATATAAGATTTAATCATAAACGTTTGAACGAATTTTGAGAAAATAGATTTTTTTTATCTCTTTTTGGCCTTTCAGTGACCTAGCCTTAATTTCAACGTTAGATATCTAATTCTATAAACTCCTTGGGGGGACCTTATGAAAATACCAGATACCAAAGTTTAGCCTAGTCGGTAAAATAGTTTCAGCTATAGCCCGAAGGACAGACAGACGGATGGACGGACAGACAGATGGCATTGCGAAACCCACTTTTTTGTTTGTTTCAGGGGCTCATGAAACGTCGACTCTTATCAAAATCTCAAGTTCGATTTTTTTTTACAGAAATACTGGAGTTGGGGAACTTCTTGTAGCACAGTTCAAGGTGCTAGTCTCACACTAGTATGGGTTCTCAGTCAAATAAAGATGTCAAGGATAGACATTTTTCTGGCTGCACTGATGGTAGTTTTCAACACGTGATTTACCACTGTGGTTTCACATCAAACCTCCAAGATAATACGCGTGCATTTCCTCTATATTAACCCCTATCTTTACTCCATATAACAAGTTAATAACCATGGTGTTGAATATTATAGGAAACAAAATTATAGCTTCATTGCCAACAAAAGTAGAAAAAAACATGTTTCACTCGTCTTTTAATCATTCTTACCTCTTGAGATGATTTTTTAGGCTATTTTTAATATTTATATCATTTCTTAGTGATCTATTGTTGGAAAGTTAGACAGTCGAATTCTTTTAAATATACAGTTTTTTTTAAACATTTGCCAACCTATTCCAATGGGCCGGTTTCATAGTCAGATTTAGTACTCCTCAAGTGTGGTGCTATACTAACTACAGGACAACACTTGCCTAGACCAGAATGGAGTGGGCCAGTTTTATGTGTGAAACTGGCCTACTTCATTCTAGTTTAGGTAGGTGTAGTCTTGTATCTCATATCTATCCGTATATAAGGCACGACAAGTCCGATTGTGAAACTGGTGCAAGTTTATTCTCGTAATACTTTAATTACATTAACTCCGTAATTGTCTGATTGAGATAGTCCTAAGCACTTGTTGAAAGACCACTAAAGTAACTTTGTAACGTGGATTTCTGGATTACATTACTCATTTTCTGTCCTTACACAGCATACCATGTTGGTTGAGACCCAAATAAATAAAAAGGTGGACAATAATATATAACTGGCTTAGTGGTTGAATGACCGCATCTAGCAGTGTCCAGAATATTGACCTCTGGCTTTGCGTGTAGATCCACCCAAGGTTTGCTGCTATTTATGACCCATAATTTGTGTGTATTATGTTATAGCACGCATGCATACATGCATACACACACATACGCGCGCAAACGCACACACGCATACATACATACATACATATATACATACATACACACACACATATATACATACATACACACACATACACATACACATACATATATACAGACATAAACACACTTACATACATGCATGCATATATATATTATTTATACACGCACACACACTTACATACACACACAAACATACATATTTACGCCATTCCCTTACGGGGTAGGCAATAAACCGTGAAAATGGCTAAAAAACAGCTCTGTATTTAATCACTAACTTTCTTCACACTTCCTTATCCTTGCAAACTCCCTTCACTTCAATAACACCCATACACTGAGTCATACATGCTCTTTTATTATTTAAAAGGTGACCTGGTGGTCTAGGGGTAAGGTGTCAGACTTCTATGCTGGCGGCCGGGGTTCAATCCTCGGTCCCGGCAAAGATTTATCTGATTACCAAACCCTTCCTTCACCTCTGACAAGACATCTTGTGAATGTGAGGAATGCCAGGTCTCCCCCGTGGTTCGGATTCCACGTTAAACTGTAGGTCCTCCTTTTCATCTCACAATCACCCTACCATTACACATTAGCGTAAGTGCGTATAACCCAAACGGGTAGTAAGACGTGGTGCTAATAATAATAATATGACGTGACCTTGTCTGAACAGAGGGATCAGAGAGACTCATTGAACTGCTGACCTAATACAACTAACTCCTAGGTCATGAGTTTGATTGTCCTGTAAGTTAATCAAGACTAGGCCCGAGGCGATTCATTCACGTGCGTCAGTCGGAACCAACCCTGGATTATTAGGATACTGACATCTGCTGGCAAAGGAATCAAGCATAGTAGTTACACTTTAATGGAGGATTTTAAAATATTTCTTGCGTGCAATCTTAATATCCGTACAAACTGTCAGTATTATTTTTACAATAACGTGGTACGGACGAGGAAACGTATATCATACTACCCGTTCAGGTTATACGCACTTACGCTAATGTTTAATGGTAGGGTGATTGTGAGATGAAATGGAGGACCTACAGTTTAACGTGGGATCCGAACCACGGTGGAGGCCTGGTATTCCACACATTCACAAGTTGTGGTTAATGCACGTCTTGTCAGAGGTGAAGGAAGGGTTTGGCAATCAGATAAATCTGTGCCGGGACCGAGGATTGAACCCCGGACCCCAGCACAGAGGTCCGACACCTTACCCCTAGACCACCAGGTCACCATACATAAAGTAATAAAGTGTAATTTATTTCTTCTCTTAACCTTTCTCTTTACCTTAATACACTCCATGACTAATTTAAAAATTAAAACAATAACAAAAAAAACATTGCTTCATATGTTTGTAGATTCCCTGCTCGTTTTAGAATACCTTCGCACATCTATACAAACAAGTATGTATCTTAGAGCCAGTCTGGAATCAAACCCACGCTAATCCCACAAGACTTGTTTAAGGACGTTCCCTGGGATTGTCTTACACAGATTCCAGTCGAAAGGTGCCAAAGTGTCAAAGTTGGCTCTTCCCTCTGAGAAGGGGGTGCGTCACAATGGCGCAATTAGATTGTCATTACATCGGGTCTGCCGTCTAGAGGGTGACGTTAATGGGCGTCCAAAGTTTGGCGTGACGTCACACAGGTACACCAGTTGACACAAATTTTCATTGGATAATGTTTCATTAGAATATTTCTACAGTCCAATTATATTTTATTTTATCTGAGGGCTAGAAAAGTTAATAGATCTACTTTCATCTATTAACACTCTGGGTTGTGCTATTTGCAGCTGTCCCTTTCAGTAGGCAATATCAATACCTATAACATAAGACCAATATTAATAGTAAAATGATCCGCTTCGGTGGCCGCATGGTCTAAGGTGCTACTCTTGCAATATACTAGACTTTTAAAAACGGGGAGAACGTAGTTTGATCCCAGTCGGGTGAACTGAGGGTAGTTTTTCCTTAAATGGTTTTCTCCTCTCCCACCATGCAAATATGGGCTCATTTCATCAAAATATAACCTTCCTAATCTCTAACACAGTGTATTTAGTACATAGGCTTATAATCTGAATGGGTAGTAAGACGCGGCGTTAGAAAATAATAAGTAAAATGCCAATAATGTTGACATAAAAAAACATGCTGGTAATTTATAAAATTTCTTTCCTGTATTAATTTAACTGTAGAACTGTCAGTATACTCTTACATTTTACAGTATCTGTATATTTACATTAATAAGGTAAGGATGAGTTCATGTAAAATGATAATTGAGATAATATTAAAATATTAAATCGAACACTTCAGTATAGCTGGCTTGTAATCCACCCCGACAGCTCCTCGCTGGTAGCGCACACAAGACGAGACTGACGCCTATTTCCACGTGTCCACCTATGGAGACTAGGTTATTGTTAAATTATGATGCAAATTGGATAAAAATATACCTTAAATCTTTCAGTTCACAAAAATAAATAAAAACAAGATTAATAAATCATTTTATTAAATACACTTGGCATATATCTCTTCTAGAAAGTTAACAGAAATATTAACCGATTTCTGCTACATCTAGACAGCTGAGACCTGTCTGACACACTGACTAAAATCTAGGGAATATACAATTAGAGGTATCTAGCCCCTTAACCCTTGGTGTAGCTATTACTACAAATAATTGAGAGTAAAAACATTGTATGAAACGAGTTAAAAAAATATTAAATATATCATATTAACAATAAAAGGAAATAACAAATTAAATTCTATTCTATTCTAATCTTATCGGGATATTTAAAAATACTTTTTTTTTGACATTCTATCACCCATTAAAACATCAATGTTGGTGGGCGCATGATCTAACGTGCAACTCTCGCGATAGACTAGACTTCCGATGAGATCGAGGCTCAAATCTCGGTCGGGTGTACTGAGGTTTTTTCCAAAATGGCTTTCCACTCTGTCTTCAATCGAATGCGGGTACATTTACTATAAATATAACCTTATCAATCCCTAAAACCAATAGCAAAGTATATATCCCGAACGGGTAGTAAGACGCGGCGCTAGGAAAAACAACATATAAATATTGGTTATATATATTGATGCATAACTAATGTCCTTTCTGTTGTATCAGGTCATTTTATTTTTGTTGATGGTAGGCCTGCTTGAGTCAACTGAATCTGAACTAGTGAGGGGGAAAATATCCAAACCCCTTTTATTTAAAACAATATCAATTAGAATAGAAGAAAATGTATTTTCTAGATACTAGTCAGATCCTCACGTTCATAGAAAAACAATCGCGAAGCCAAACATAATCACGTGATGAGGCCAAGACCAATTACAAGATGTCCGACCGACTCTTTAGATGTAAAACTCTTCCAAACTATGATCTATCATTTCGCTAAAGTTTGAAGAAAGGTTAACTGTTAATAGATATTTATTTTTATAGCAACTTTTTTTACATCACATCTTACTACCCAACCTAGCTATCAGCATTCAATCACACACCTTTAATTTATATAAGTCATAACAGTCTTTGAACTTTAATTTTAATATGTTCATAGATTAAATATAATTTTTAATAAATTCTCAAAACAAGTTTAACTTTACCATAAGTATTAATTAAAAATAATTTATATTAGACCACTATTACGAACACATAATTATATTGACAGACCAGACAAAAGTCCCACAAGCAAATTATAGGCCTAGTCCCAAACACTTTAAAATTATTAGCACATGCCTATAATACACCACAAACACCTGCACTAATAGTTCAATTCGTACTCCCACAAACACCTGCACTAATAGTTCAATTCGTACTTCCACAAACACCTGCACTAATAGTTCGATTCGTACTTCCACAAACACCTGCACTAATAGTTCAATTCGTACTTCCACAAACACCTGCACTAATAGTTCAATTCGTACTTCCACAAACACCTGCACTAATAGTTCAATTCGTACTTCCATAAACACCTGCACTAATAGTTCAATTCGTACTTCCACAAACACCTGCTCTAATAGTTCAATTCGTACTCCCACAAACACCTGCACTAATAGTTCAATTCGTATTTCTACAAACACCCGCACTAATAGTTCTATTCGTACTTCCACAAACACCCGCACTAATAGTTCAATTCGTACTTCCACAAACACCTGCACTAATAGTTCAATTCGTACTTCCACAAACACCTGCACTAATAGTTCAATTCGTACTCCCACAAACACCTGCACTAATAGTTCAATTCGTACTCCCACAAACACCTGCACTAATAGTTCAATTCGTACTCCCACAAACACCTGCGCTAAGGGGGCACCTTGTTAAGCAAGAAATTGCCACGCAGGCATTCAGCTCTATTGCAATATTTATTATACGATACGTTATTTCAAAATATGATTCACGCCAAATTTGAATCGAAAGATTCTTACAGTTCAATTTTCCTTAACAGACCTGTAATTTGAGTTTTATTAATACAAATAAATGTGTGAAAATATTACTTTAGCTCATTTTAAAATACTTTCTAAACTAAATTGTGAAATTATAAGACAAGGTTTATTGAAAAAGGGCTCTTATAAAAGCAGTAACTTGTTGATAGGCACAAAATATAAAATTTTAATATATTTGAGAAGTTTCAGCGAGCTTTCCTCTTTGCCTTGAGTTTCGGAGCTTTCTTTACCCTCTTTATTATTGACAAGATAAAGGATGGTTGTGGGTGAAGGGAAAAAGGGAGTATAAACTCAGGCAGAATATAGAAGTTATTTCAGAAAACGACACAGACCATTGTATTTTAAGCCACGTGGCCTGACGGCGATTTATACTTTCTCGCTGACATAAGTGGCCACCTTAACAACCCAAACTTCACTCTCGTAAACACCTGCACATAACCAAAACTTCACTCTCATAAACACCTGCATTGAACCCAAACGCCACTCTCATAAACACCTGCATTGAACCCAAACGCCACTCTCATAAACACCTGCACTGAGCCCAAACTTCACTCTCGTAAACACCTGCACTGAGCCCAAACTTCACTCTCACAGACACCAAAATAGACACGCCTTGGGTATATTTAATGTACACGTGAACTAATTACTCACATAACTCAAGTTTAATCTGTGTTTTCTGAAGAAAATGTCCAGCGCTCCGTCTCTCGGTGTTTCATTGTGACACCTCGTGTTGTCAACTTGTTGCGAAGGGTTGCGGGATGTCCTCATTACACATTCTCCGGAGGAGGGGGCCCACATAAAGAGCACGTGGTGCTGGGAACACTTGAGAACACGTGGTGCCATCTCCCGACAGACACGCTGCAACTGCTTTATGTGGCGAGCATGACGACACCTCTCATAACCCTCTTCTATCAAATCAAGGAGATCATCTCGTATCATGGCTCACACACTTTGCTCTACAGAGGACATTAGTTCGGTTCTTCGACAGATTGGAGATCTTAGGTGAACCTTTCCCTTTGGAATATCAAGCCATAGGCCTGCTCTTAATGTAGAGTATACATCAATCCAGAGGACTTGGGTTCGATACCCAGCATTTACAGATTTTCTGGGAACTAGTGAGTCTCTAGAACGGGGAAAAACTTAAACCTTTGAGGCGCTATTAGAATAAATAAGTAGCAGCTCCAGTCTAGAAAACTGAGATCAACAGCCGGAGCTGTGCTGACCACATGATACCCCCTCTCTGCAGAAGTAGGCATTCTCTTCGACAACAGACGACGGCCTCTTGGTCAGTATGGGTCCATTGCGGGCTAACGCCATGGCATTTTTATACAGCGCTCTAAACCAGTGGTTTTCAAAATGTGGTCCGTGGTGGTGGGCCAGTTGGTGCGCAGACTGTATCGCAGGTAAAACATAAATAAATTATGTGAAAGAATTAAAGAGTACAAAGTTGAGTAGGTCAAGAATTCTTTGAACCACCATTCATATAATTTGTGGAATGGGAATAAATAAAGTCAAAATAAAATGCTCTATTTTACAGCTTGATAAACACGAACAAAAACATTATTTCCATCTTTGGCGAGGGGATGTATATTTTAATTCATTGCACCTTGACCTGAAATTAATTTTAATCAAAATAATGAATAGTAATATTCTAATAAAGTATTCTGTTAACGGTAGTATACAAATTGATATTACAAATTAAATACTGATATAATGCGGGTTATCAATTACGGGGTAGATTCTTCCAAAAAGACTAAAATACCTCCAAAGTCTTTGAGCTTCAAGACAACTCTATTACAACTCTAGTTTAAGAAATTTTACATCCAAAATTATAAGGTATCTAATCCAAGTTTAAAATAAAATCTCAATAATTCAAAAATCAATTAAAACCATATGTATATTTAAATATTTTACCCTAAGAATATAATATTAAATTTTAATTAAGCATTTAACTTAATTTAATCAGTATCATTCAAGTGTATTATTGTGGGTAAAATCTCATATATACCAATAATTCAGATATCGTTAGCAATTTGCGGGTTTGCAAGAAACTTTGTTTCCTCTCTGGTTCTCAAACAGCATTGTGAATTAACTCTCGGGATATTTGTGGGGTTTATCTTCTCCAGGATTGGGTAGCTATGCAGTTAAACACATCGGTGGGTATGGAGACAGAACTTGAGGTTCCTTAAGTCTGGTTTGTCTGTGACAGAGAGATCCAGGTTCAAGGCCCAGCTGGGTGCATAAGACATATGTTTTAAAACAGGTTTCCCACTCTACATCTCTGCAAACGCGGCTACATTTCCTCGCCCTTACCCTGCTAGTGTGCATATGAGGGTAACCAGAACGGAAAGTAGAATAAACCCTGTAGTTCCATCGCGCGTGATATTTTCTCTAGCTGCACTCTGTATAGAACCGGGGAAACGGGTTCGATATTAAGGGAAGGTTCCTTATTGAAAAATGACACCAGGGGGTTGAACAAAAATAGTTATTCGTTCCGGTTCCATAAATAAATATTTTTAAGGTTTCACTACTGCTTCTGGTTATAGAAAAATAAAAGTTATTTTCAGTTTCTAATTAGGTACTGGGTCCTTTAAAGAAATCATAGCTTGACCAAAAGAAAATTATTTAGAAAAGGAAAAACCAAGCGATTAAAAATAAAATGAAGGCAAGGAAAGAAGCGCATAAAATAGAATTATTATAAAAAAATAATTATAGGATTTTAGAAATTCTAAGAATCAATGTGAACATTTATGAACCTAAATATGTATATCGATTCCAATTTCTGTTCTGGTTCTTAATTAATTTATCTTTAAGGTTCCTCTTCTGGTGCTTAAAGAGTTTATTTTTAAGGTTCATGTTCTGGTTCCTAAGCAATTTATCGTTAAGGTTCCTGTTCCAGTTTTTAAGCTTTATATTTTAAGGTTCCCGCTCCTATTATTAAGAAATTCATTTTTAAGTTTCCTCTTCCAGTTAAGCTATTTATTTTAAAGGTTCCTGTTCCGGTTCCCAGGTAATATTTAAGGTTCCCGTTCCAGTTCTTAACCAATAAGGTTTATGTTCTAGTTTCCGGCCAATATATAAAAAGATTGACACCTGCAGATCATATGACTTGACGTATTAATACTTGTTTGTATAGTTGTCGGGGTCCCTCCCGCTGTCCGACTGAGTCCTGATCACGGTTTCCTCGCGCTTTTATACTCATGAGCCTAATGGCGGCTCATGGGTACAAGGGTTCGGAAGGTCCTCTGGACGAGCCGAAAAGCGAGAGGGACTGCCCGGGCAGAGCCCATTCCTTTATTGAGAAGCAAATACATACACAGAAACATTTACACTACACCTTTAATTTCTCTTCCTATTGCTGCACTGTCTCTTCCTATTGCTGCACTGTCTCTTCCTATTGCTGCACTGTCTCTTCTTATTGCTGCACTGTCTCTTCTTATGGCTGCACTGTCTCTTCCTATGGCTGCACTGTCTCTTCTTATGGCTGCACTGTCTCTTCCTATGGCTGCACTGTCTCTTCCTATGGCTGCACTGTCTCTTCCTATGGCTGCACTGTCTCTTCCTATTGCTGCACTGTCTCTTCCTATTGCTGCACTGTCTCTTCCTATTGCTGCACTGTCTCTTCCTATTGCTGCACTGTCTCTTCCTATTGCTGCACTGTCTCTTCCTATTGCTGCACTGTCTCTTCCTATTGCTGCACTGTCTCTTCCTATTGCTGCACTGTCTCTTCCTATTGCTGCACTGTCTCTTCCTATTGCTGCACTGTCTCTTCCTATTGCTGCACTGTCTCTTCCTATTGCTGCACTGTCTCGGCGATTGCAGACCCAGGGGCCGCGCAGTTCTAAATGTGTTCTTGTCCCTCTCCGTGACCACCTCCCTCGTGGAGTGGGCCTGTCGTGGTAGATGACCTGGGGCGGCGGCGGTGGTTGGTATCCTGGCGGATATATCGCTATTGCCTCACTCCAGGATCTAGGATGAAGATCATGTTTAGGCGATAGAGAATCTTTTCTTTCGTCATCAGTGGGAGCTGTGGGTACTGGACCATCAGACCCACCAAAAACCGGGCCTCGTGTGTGAATCCCTGCCCGGCTGGAGATCCAGGAGCTTCGCTTTCATGGCTAGGGCCAGCTTTAGTGCTTGCTCGTTGGTGGCGGCAAGTTGACCCTGAAACGCTTCTCCATGGTGTCTTGTTGTTGGGTATTGTTATTGTTTTAGTATTTTTGAAACCTCAAAACTGCCATTCCCATAGTAAATACTGTAGTGTGAAGATAAGGGTGTCACCTACTTGATGAGCTTTAAGTACCACGCTTATATCATATGATACTTTTTCTGTGTCGGTTTATTGTTAGTAATATCGGTTTGGTGACCGAGACACCGCAACAATATATCCTATTACCATTTGAATTAATACTGGTAACTTGTCCAATCTAGTGATATGACCAATACTTTATATGGCGGGCTTTTTTATTAACTAGCTTAGCATTTACAAATAACTTAGTTTGGAAAAAAAGTTGATTGAGGATTTTACATGTTCATTTTAAAAAAAAGAGAGACTATAAAAACATCACAGGATGGACCAGTTATTCGAATTTTCAAATTTTCATCGCCAAACAAACATCCTCAACACGTTTTTTATTTTTTTCTACCAAATCTTAGGAGATCCGTGCTCCACCCATAAATAAACTACTTGAAACGGAATAAGAACCAGGAATGTAGAACTTTAGATGAAATGTAGCTGTATTTGCGTGGAGGGAGAGTGGAAAAATCTTTGTGTAAAACCATCATTTCGGCATACAAAGCCCGATGTTACAGCATGCGACTATCGATGTGGGTTAAATAAAAGTTATAATATAATTTGTGTTACTAAGTTGGTAGAAAATTCCTTTTTATTTTTTAATTATATTTATTCTATTTCTCCCTGTTCCCCCTCCTACAATCATAATTATTAGAAAGTGACGCCTATGGCTAAAGTTTAATATTATTAGTTATTACCGTTTGTTTACTCGAAATATAGATTATTTCTACGGTCAGGTTAAGATAATAGAACTAGAACGTGTCCAAAAAAACTTTCTCTGTAGAGTGTGTTTTGAAATCCAAGCTACTTCCATCGAATGCCATTATACACGTGGTCAACGGAGCGTGACTTCCGATATGCGTGCGCAGCTCAATTAAAATACTTGAATTGAAGAGCGGGGGCAGGAGAAAAAAAAGGTGTATTCTAGACAAGTAAAATATTTACACAAGACAATGAATTCCCCGAAGTCATAAAACAACCTACTTTTTTACAAAACGGATAGCTACAAATTAGGTTTTTTTTAAAAAAAAAAGTGGCATCATACATTCTTAATTCATTCATTCATTTGACTTTCATTCATAAAAACAGGAAATGAATATTTAGGTAAGATACATTCGTTTGTGCACCATAAGCAACGAGATTACAAGATTGTGTGTAAACTACTGCGGCGATAACATCACAAAAACAATACCTGATATTTATGTAAAATGTTTTTACCCTTTGTAATTATGTTAATAGATTTTTTATATAACTCACATAATAAATTTCACAAAGTTGGTCTTGATTATCTTAAAAGTTCCTTTATATTTGGCATAAAAATAAGTAATAGTTTCACAACGAAATTTCAAAACCGCAAATAAAAGTTAGTTTATTTTCCTCTGGTGTAATATTTTAAATCATGCTATCAATATATCTTATTGTAACCGCATTACTGCGAAATACATTGAACTATATCTTTGGATATATTCTGATATAATTGTATAAATAACATCGGAAAATAATAATATTCAAGATATTGACCGAACAAAGGGAGTTTTGCGCATTTGTATTTTCATTTGTCTGTCAGTCTTTATGTTTATTCC
The DNA here is from genome assembly GCA_039000515.1 of Timema cristinae. Classification (NCBI taxonomy): domain Eukaryota; kingdom Metazoa; phylum Arthropoda; class Insecta; order Phasmatodea; family Timematidae; genus Timema; species Timema cristinae. The sequence continues at coordinate 3,083,728 of JBCFYV010000001.1, forward strand.
ACAATAACGGACAAATGGGGCGGATAAATTTTAACGAAATTTATCAGTGACAACCTCAAAACCTGGACCTAATGACGTACACAGTTTTTCAATCTGTTTATCCGTTCCAATAAGTTGACTTTTTTAATAGGTTCTTCGTTTAATAGCTCATCTAAAGGGATTTAAATTTATAATTCGATGCAATCGATTGAGTACCTAAAGCGTATTGTTTAAATTTTGACATATATTGTGAAAATGACGTCTTAAGTCACGTGAACATAGTTATTTTCTATGAAAATAATAGTACTATTGAATACAATATTCGTCTGTTTTCTATATAACTTGATTCCCAAGAAGAAATATCTAATTAGAATCCAAGGCGAAATTACAGGAGATATTTCAACCTGGAATCTAATTGGATTAAATAACCACGCCATTATATTTGTTAATAAGGTTATAACCTCATCTAGCTATCATATTCTCTAAATGGAAAAGTCATGTACATGGGACCTTTGGCTTAGTGACCCTAGGCATGCGACGATTCCTGGTTAGCTCAGGGGTTATAGAATTTGAGTACAAAGCCAAAAGTCCTGGGTTTGATTCTCGTATCAAGGTGTCATTCTTCAATTTAGAATATTTAAATCTTACAAATATTATAAATGCGAAAGTGTGTGTGTTTGGATGTTTGTTACTCGATCACGCCAAAACTGCAGAACGGATTCGAATGAAACTTTGTACGTTGGTAGAATATATCCTGGAATAACAAATAGAACTATTCCCAACCTTTGATTTTACATTATTTTTTTACAATACTAATGTTTAAACTTTTCGTATATAATATTTCCTAGTAATTTTTTTTATTATTTAAGTTATCAATTATTAATTATTTATTTTAAAAGTTTAGTTGAACATTAAAATATGTTATCAATTATTGCGGGCGAAGCCGCGACGGGTAAAAACTAGTTATTAATAAAATATAAATCTTAATACCGTAGTAATGGCATGTATTGTCCATGGAGGAAGACAGGTCTATGGTTCATATAACCAACGACATAGAGGTTTAGTTCGCACGACCAGCGATACTTGTCAACATTAATTACACTATACTCTGACATAAATTAGTTAGTGTATGAATAAGACCTGTATTATATTGACTTGGATTGCTTAGAGCTCCTGTGATATGAACCTATCTGTAAATATTATCTGTAACGTTCTCAAAGTTTGTCAGCTTGTATTTATTGCTAAATATTGCTCATCTTGTTGCAGGTATAGAGACGACGCGCTCTGCTGGACGGACAGGTGAGTTGAATCACAATAATCACTCTAGCATTTCTACCTGTGGCTTAATAATTAGTTTCTGGATATGTGCCGGAAAGGGATAAGTGAATCAATTTCTAGACCTAACACCTTAAATGGTGTTACTTAAATGAACCGAGACTCCAAACACAAGCGTCATTTGAGATGTTATTATCTCTCAGTCTTAAGGCGGCCGCCTCGTTCAGTGAGAAAATACTGATCGTTATCAGGCCACAAGGCTTCAAATAAAATGGTCTGTGTCGTTTTCTGGAACCACTTATCTATTCTGTCTAAGTTTATACTTCCTTTCACACCTCGCTTACAACCACCCGTTGTCATGTCAATAAGGAAGAGGGAAAATAAAACTACGGAACTTTTTGTATCAAGGGGAAAATAGGAAAGCTCGCTGCTAGTTCTTAGATATCTTAACACTTTCTATTTTGAGCTTTTCAAAAAAAATTCTGTATTTGTTGAGGTTGGCTAAATCTAGAGCCCCTTTTCATCAAGTCTAATCTCAAAGGTCCTCAAATATGCTTAAAAAGTCGTTGAAAATGATTTTCACATCTTCACACATTTTTTTTAATAAATAAAATTTCTAAGGAAAAAGAGCCTTGTAGGAATCTTTCGACTTTACTTTGGTGCGAGCCATATTATTAAATAGCGCATAGTAGAATTAAATATTGCGTTGGAGTTGAACGTCTGCGCGGTAATTTCTCACTCAGCAAGTTGGTCCCCTTAAAATCAATAGCATATTTCAGTCATTGAAGGGCTGCTTAAATATTTCAATTCTACTTTTACTTTTGACGATAGCTAGGCATACAGTTTTTTTTAAATGTATTTTACTTCTAGTAGTTAATTTGAGCTTTCAAAGTAAACTACTCTTAAACTACATAACAACAGAGGGTAGAACACTTAATGTTAATGGTGGACGCTATAAATTGGTCAAGGGCCAATTTGATTTTCAAATAACCTAAAATGATAGCGTGGCCCGTTACAAGAACCCGTTCCCCTCCTAAGACACAGAAATATATCTGCATTGGTCACACATATCTCATTCGAATTGGAGCCTTCTCAGAGGTAAGACCTATGTTACTCCCAGTTCAAATACTAGATGCGTGATGATAAATATGTACTTGAGCCACTTTTACACAATTCGCTCTTGAACATCTTTATTTTATTTCGTTAGCTGTAGAGAACGTGAGAAAATACCAGTATTCTTGCAGTTTTTATATCAAAACATATTTGTGTCCAAAATAAATCAAACAATGCTTCAGTACAAATATAAAGTTTATTTTTCTTCATAAGGTGATATCAACAGTGGTTGAATATCTGTCATGATAATACTAGAATTAGATGACAACATTTTTTAATCGAACAAAAAAAGCTGTCATTAAATGCCAGGACACTCTTTTGACCGTAATTTACAACTGTTGATATCACCTTGTGAAGAAAATTAAACTCCATGTTTGTACTGAAGCAATATTTGATTTTTTTTACCTACAAAATGTTTAAATATTCAAATTGTAAAAACACTGACATATTAAATCGATTCCCCTTGTCCCTCCACCTTAAGAGCGAGGGTGGCCTGAGTCAAATTGACAGATGATCAAGATTGTCAAACAAAATTTACAATATTAGCGGCAATTAATGAAACTTGAGAGATTATTTGACGACTTTAAGATGGACGCCCACTAGGAGTATGGCAGGGCGCAGTGGGTGTCCAACCACTAGACGTGGCAAGGCGCAGCAAGGCACCTTTATTTAACGATAATTAATAAACTAATGAGAAAATCACTTTTATATTTTGAGATTAAACACTAATTTACTAGGCTTACACATGCCTAAAAATTGTCTTTTCAATAAAACTTATAGTTTTGTCAGTAAATATTTTTTCCCGAAAGCAAAGTAAGCTGGAATTGTGCACCAATTTGTAAACATCACGACCCTTTGTATTAGAGGGAGAGGGGTAAACTGTTCAGGGGAAATATCCTCCAGGAATAGAACCCTGACATCACCTTTACCTACATAGCAGACCAGACGATAATGATATGAAAGTTTGGTATCGTCTCGGTCGCAAACACTCGTACCCAGAGCAAGATACCAAGAGCGTCATAAATATCGATACCAATTCAATCACTGAAACACGCATATTTTGTTCTTCCTCAAGCACGTGGTGGATGTTGATGTGGAAAGCTTGTAAGATAATGTTAGTGAAGAAAGCTTGACATCAAAGTTTAACGAAGCCCATGTTACTCCCAAAGTCAAATAAAGTTATTGTTATATTCCCATAGTCAACTCAATCCCATGTTACTTCCAAAGACAAAGGAACCTTATTTTACTTCCAAAGACTTAGGAACCCCATGTTACTTCCAAAGACAAAGGAACCTTATTTTACTTCCAAAGACTTAGGAACCCCATGTTACTTCCAAAGACAAATTAAGACAATATTACTCCCTAAGTCAAATGAAACAAACGTTGAATCCAAATCCAAAGAAAGCCCATATTACTTCCAAAGACAAAGGAACCTTATTTTACTTCCAAAGACAAAGGAACCTTATTTTACTTCCAAAGACTTAGGAACCCCATGTTACTTCCAAAGACAAATTAAGACAATATTACTCCCTAAGTCAAATGAAACACACGTTGAATCCAAATCCAAAGAAAGCCCATATTACTTCCAAAGACAAAGGAACCTTATTTTACTTCCAAAGACAAAGGAACCTTATTTTACTTCCAAAGACTTAGGAACCCCATGTTACTTCCAAAGACAAATTAAGACAATATTACTTTCAAAGTTAAATGAAACACACGTTGAATCCAAATCCAAAGAAAGCCCATATTACTTCCAAAGACAAAGGAAGTTCATGTTACTTCCAAATAAAAATTAAGACAATGTTACTCCCAAAGTCAAATTAAGCCCATTTTACTTTCAAAGACAAATGAAGCCTTTGCTACTCACAAACACAAATCATGACTCCCGTGTTGAAACATTTAAAGTTATCTCTAATTGGTGCCATCAATCTTTAATAGTTAATGAATCAAACCTAATTATTCTATTCACAGGGTGAACATTTTGCACCATTAAGCGATTGGTTTCGTTAACAGGTTCCCAGGAGTCTGGATGGTGTGCGAGTAATCTCGGGGCCATATACAATCTTGTAGCCAGTTTATGATAATAAAGAAAAAAAACAAGTTGTTTTTAATTTCTATCACAAAGAAGTGAAATACCCCCATAAACGTAGAACTCTATTGTTTAAAATACCCATTAACTAAAAACCTTAACTTTTTTCCCAAAGTATAATTATAATTATGAAACATTAAAAAATTGATTGAAAACATTTCGGTGGAGGTTGAGGGGGACTTACACGCCGCTCCAATCGGCCCGACGCGCTCCCAGTGGCGCTAACTCGAAACACCTTATCTGCCACCGTTGATCTCGGCTTGGTGAACTCTTGAACATACGCACGCAACATCCACTAACATCCGTAGGGGGTGTGCAGACTAAACGTCAAGCTCATTTAGTTTGGTTTGCTGGTGGTGGGCAGGTCGGGGTTTGAATCTGTGTCGGGTGAACTGAGCTTACCTCTAAATTGTGTCCCTCCCCCCTCCTCTAAATTTAACTTCTCATAGCAACCCCATTAGTGTAGTTAATTGCAGATAGCACGGTGCTAGTAATTAATTGCAGATAGCACGGTGTTCGTAGTTAATTTCAGTTAGTACGGTGTTCGTAGTTAATTGCAGATAGCACGGTGCTCGTAGTTAATTGCACATAGTACGGTTCTCATCTTTGGAACGGGTCTAGATGTGTTATTAATAATATTAGTACGATTTAACGGATTTTTTTTGGACTAACAAACAACATACAAACTAGCTTAAATCTAGAAGATACACAACCTCTTCTCTTACAGTCATTTAATCAACGTTAAAGATGTGGTCTCAGCCTCACCAATTAATGATTGTTCAGAGATACCGGGATTTGAACCGTGAGTCAGTAGACAGAAGTGATGCCAACAGAACAATCTAAAAGTCTATATGAGCCTTACTATTATTTTACTCGATCCTTAATCCCACGTGTCCTACTTCTCTTATGAACTATTTGAAACAATGTTTTAAACTGACGGGATGGCAAAGAAGATATTCTGTTGTTGAGATTATGATTAAACCAATTTGTATATTAAAACTAGATCCCCCACCTCCCCCTCATGCACTCAGACGGGATTATATTTTATCATCGAGATCCTGGCCCAAACACGGACATGCCAGTCGGGCTCGCTGGCACTCAGCCAACCCACGGAGACTACCTTTTTATTACGACATTATTTTAATGATAGCTTATTGCCAAACAATTAACAAGCATCAAAAAATTAAAACAATTTAAATTGAATAACAATGTAATCTTATTTTATGTGTAAAATGTATGCATTCAATATGTTAATGGTTTTTATTTTCATTATATGAATGAATCAAGGCTTACTACCCGTCCGGGATATTCGCAAACTTATATTTACAGGATGTAGTTGAGTAAGGTGGAATTTAGAAATGTAGGTCTTCCCAAAAGCCATGGCTTGGAGAGAGAGGGGTAAACTGTTCAGGGGAAAAAAATTCTCCAGGAATAGAACCCTGACATCACCTTTACCTACATAGCAGACCAGACGATACTGACAAAGTTTTATCCCAATCGGTAAAATGGTTTGGGTCCAAGTCCAGGGTACAGACAGACAGACAGATGGCATTGCGCTAATGAAACAAAACAAGCAATGTTAATTTTAATTAACTTTCAAGATTCATGTTTTTTTAACATTATAGTGACGTGTTTATACCTACCGCCTCCTATTTCGCGTGAACAGTATTTTATAAAAACAAACCGCTTCTACAGTGACCTTGTAATTTTATGAGGAATATAATTTGTGCTTTTAAATTTAATTTATTATTTATTATTTTGAGCTATCACACACACAGAAAATGCTAATAAAAAAAAAAATTTAAAACCTGCTAAAATATTGCGGTAGTATTTAAAGAGTACCCAAATATATACGTGACGTTTGATTATTTTTTTTTAAGTTCAAAGACGAGTTCTATTCAATCATTTTTTTTTAAATATTTGTTTTGTCGATCATAAAATCATAATACATATCTAAACCATATTTAAGACTTATAACACGTTTAAATGATGCTTTTAATACATCTTAAATAACTCGTTGCTACAATATACAAACCATGATTATTCTCTATTTAATTATTAATATAAAACGTGGTTTTAATATGTACATAGCTCGGCTTTAATGTGCTCATAACATGGTTTAATGTACACATAGCATGGTTTTAGGGTTCACATAACATGGTTTTACTGTTCACATAACACGGTTTAATGTGCACGTAACATGGTTTAATGACAACATAGCATGGTTTTACTGTTCACATAACATGGTTTAATGTGCACATAACATGGTTTTACTGTGCTCATAACATGGTTTAATGTACACATAACATGTTTTAATGTGCACATAGCATGGTTTTACTGTTCACATAACACGGTTTAATGTACACATAACACGGTTTAATGTGCACATAACACGGTTTAATGTGAACATAGCATGGGTTTACTGTTCTCATAACACGGTTTAATGTGAACATTGCATGGGTTTACTGTTCACATAACATGGATTTACTGTTCAAATAACACGTTTTAATGTGTACATAACACGGTTTTAATGTTCACATAGCAATATATCTATGTCAGCCAAAACGCGTACTGTTGCTTCTGCAAGCAGTGAGTGTTGTCGGCCCTGAGAGAAAGAGAGAGAGAGAGAGAGAGAGAGACAGTAGTTAAGGCTGTCTTGTCTAGGCTCGCGGCTCGCCAGTCTGCTGCAGACTGTAATAGCTGTGGTTCTGATGAAGACGATAGCTCGGAGACTGCTAGAGGTAGTCTAAATTATTCGTCTCATCATGCTAAACTCCGTGCGAGTTCCTGCGACACATTCATCAAACGGTCCGGACGGGGGAGGGGGGTAATTATTGGGTTCCTACCAGCCACTGCCATGGTTTATTATTATTAATGTACTGTCTCGTCAAGTGGACACTGGGGTGATCAGGATAGTCACCGTTTATAGTAGTAGGGGATCACTAGATTTTAAAAACAGAATTTTAAAAAAACAAACCATTTTACTGGATAATTTGAACGTGCATTTTATGAACCAACTTATTATATCAGACCACAACTTATAAGCTAACTTAAATCTAAAGTCTATTCACTAAATCTTTTTACCTGAATGACAGTTAAGAAATCATATGTTCAGGTTTTGGGTTGCCAATACTTGTAAAAGATCACTGTTTTGTTATAAGTGATGTTTTTTTTATCACATCTTATATTATACATTTAAAATAAGGTAAACTTAAGTTTTCTCACAATCTTTCATTACTTTTAATGATTCCTTTTTATACAATCCGAAATAATATTTTAAACATAATTAAAACTTCTTTTTTTTTCATTTTGGAATCTTGGTGACCTGGTGGTCTAGAGGTAAGGTGTCAGACTTCTATGCTGGCGGCCGGGGTTCAATCCTCGGTCCCGGCACAGATTTATCTGATTTCCAAACCCTTCCTACACCTCTGACAAGACATCTTGTGAATGTGTGGAATGCCAGGCCGCCACCGTGGTTCGGATCCCACGTTAAACTGTAGGTCCTCCATTTCATCTCACAATCACCCTACCATTACACATTAGCGTAAGTGCGTATAACCCGAACGGGTAGTAAGACGCGGTGATGATAATAATAATAATACATAATGAACAATTCAAAATTTATTTTAATAACTTTCTCATATGAGACTACGTTCGTGTTGCTTTAGAAAAATTGCAATAAGTTCTAGATTATATGTACAGAGAAAGATCATACATACACAAAAAAGATACACCTGTGTATACAGGCAGATGGCATACTATAAGGGCGCATATACGGTATCTATACCTTACATGTAAGCCTATTAATAAAACATTATTATTATTATAATTATTATTATTATTAGCACCGCATCTTACCACCCGTTCAGGTTGTATGCACTTACGCTAATGTGTAATGGTAGGGTTATTGTGAGATGAAATGGAGGACCTACAGTTTAACGTGGAATCCGAACCACAGTGGAGGCCTGGCATTTCCCACATTCACAAGATGTGATTAATACACGTCTTGTCAGAGGTGAAGGAAGGGTTTGGTAATCAGATAAATCTGTGCCAGGACCGAGGATTGAACCCCAGACCACAGCATAGAAGTCCGACACCTTACCCCTAGACCGCCAGGTCACCAATTAATAAAACAAAAACATATCTTTGCTGATTTAAGGGGGTGGGGGAATCAATAAAACTACAAACATAAAACGAAGAATCACGTTGTCATTGAAATGTTCTATTCATATATGATTATAAATATATTTAAAATTTGAATTATTAGCTCAAGAACCTATAAAATGCACAAACAAGCACATAAAGATGGCATAACAGTATATTTATTTACTTTCAATGTTGTAATAAAACATCTCAATATTATTTCTGTTCGGTGTGAACTTTAGACAGCAAGTATCTCATTTACATACACAATATATTCACTTTCTGACAGCATTATAAATAGAAGAGATTTTCCGTAGTAGTTTCACATTAGTTTTGAATCTATAGAGGTAAATAATTTAATACGATAGTTTTTAAATAACTATTGTAAATCTTACTATCATTCCTGTGGCCAGTAAGGATACACATATTCCAACGTAAGAGAGAACTTGCTAATATATTTAACATCGATGAAAAATAAGTTTATTTTTTATAGCTTAAAAAGTTTTTTGTAAATTTTTTTTCAGACCAAGTCTTACTACCTGTTTGGGTTTTACGCTTATGTACTAATTACACTAGTGGGTTAGGGATGAGGAAGGCTATATTTAGAGGAAGTGTACCAGCATTTACATGGAGGGAGAGTTGATAACCACTTTTGAAAAACCATCAATAGACCCGATCGAAACTTGATCCTTGATCATATCATAATTAGCAGTCTAGTTTACCACGAGAATAGCGCGTTAGACCGTGCGGCCACTAAAGTGGTTATGTGGTCTTGCATTATGCAATATATGGTTTTATTCGCCGAGTCTTACTACCCACATGGACTATCCGTGTGAGGAGGGGGTAGTGAGGTAATGGAAGTTTACCCCCGTTTGTATGTAGTAATGAAATAATATTTCTAGTTTAAAAAACAAATAATAATATTTCTAGTTTAAAAAAAACAATAATTTAATTGTCTTCCGACTTCTTATCTCAAACATGGAGTTAAGTCGTCACTACCACAATATAGGCCTACCTGATTGCTGGTGACAGCGAGATCACGGTTCAAATCCAGATCGGGTATAATGAGACTGACTTTCTCTAAGAGGTTCTCCACTCTTTCTTCACGAAAATGATGGTACACTTCCTCTAAATCAGACCTTCCTCATCCCTTGAATATAAACGTAATAAATACAGTACATAAGCGTATATAGACCAAACAGATATTGAAATGCGATGGCTTTTTTTACAAAATTGCGAGCTTGATGTCTTGGACAGTGTAGCCATCTTTACGGGTGTTCTCAGGGTCAGACTTAAAATGGATCATGAATCTGTGAATCTCTTCTGGTTTGTATCATTGCCTTCATTTTTAACTATAGGGTTGCATAAAAAACTGAAATAGAAGACGAGGCTGCTAAAAAACATTGTATCTATTTCTTAATTAAAAAACACATTAAAATATACATAGCACAAAAAATCTTAAAATGGTATATAAAAGATTTAATTCCAATAATATTAAATTATTTATTTAAGATGAGAGCAAATTGTTTAAAACCTTTGGTAAATTCTCACTACAGGTGGTTTAAATGTTGTCCCATTAATTTGTTTGTCAGCAGTATAGTTTACGGACTGCGCAAAAAACAGTTGTAGGAACGCATATGGCCCACGGGCCGTAGTTTGCCCAAGCCTGACTTGGACCCAGGTAGCGTGTGGCGTGCAAGCAACCATCCTTAATGAGGGGTAACCTCCCCTAAACAAGACAAATACTCAAGGGCTGTAAACTGTTCGTTCCCCCTTTCCCTCGTATCTGCATTCGGATCACGACTCGCACAACCTCTGGAGCCTTAATTGTTTCCCACCAATCACCCCCTCACCTGCCAACACTCCTCTCTCCTCTCCCTGGGATGTGTGTGTACGAGAATTACTCAACAGTGACACTTCTTGGAATTTAAATAAGTCACGTCTCTAATATTGGCGGGATAGTCTAAGGAATTGGGCTCAGGATTAAATAACGGTTAGGTTTATCGGGCAAGGTCAAGTTCCGCCACCAGGAGGGGCCGAACTCCTCCCCTGGGTGGGGGAAGTTCCTCCATTATGAGTGGAGGTGAGGAAGAAGCTCAAGGTAGGGATTATGAGAACTATACGTGCACTAGCCTAATTCAAACCTAACTCTATCCTTCCATAATTTCTACACATAGTTATGGTTCTACCCAACCTAACTTAACCTAACCTTTAATGCATGTTTATGGATTTTGTTTTTATTTAATTTTGTAAGCGAAGCGCCTCCTGTTCCAGTGGACTTCCATGCAATATAGGGGGTGGGGGTTATCCTCACCCCCTGTCCCTCTTTAAAGTGGAGGAATTCGACCATTTCTATCGGACTACTTATCTCAACCTCACGAGTTTATCTATTGAGGAATGGAGGTAGGGGAGATTGCTCATCATAGCACCTCTCAGGTTATACTCATAATTACAATAGTAGGATAGGGACGAGAGAAGTGTAATTTGGTGGAAATGCACTCACATTGTAGTGAAAATGTTAGTGTATTTAGTAAAGCACAACTTAGTGCACCCAGTCAAACCACGACTTGTAAACTAGAGACTGTCCCCACTTGTTTGTGTTCCCACCAATGCGGCTGATAGCAATCTAGGATAGTTGTAACTATGTGGACAGAAGTACTGGATTTCTTTGTAACCTCACTAATCACTACCTCCATCTCTAAACACCTCATTATCTGTGCTGGTAAGACTTGGTGCGTCTAGGTAGTCTGGCCTAACCTAACTTGGTCTATATTTCTATAGAATATTAGATCTACTTTAATGTATTCATACGCCAAGAAGTTTGTTCTGAAGCAGTCGAGTTTGACAACCTGGCGTCAATACTGACATTTCTCAAATGTAAACATATAGCGGCATTGATGAGCATGAAGGGTAAGGTGTCAGCCTCATTTGGTCTGGCTTACAGGTGATGTGGTGTTGTGATTATAATGCCCAGCTGGTTGTATTTAGGGCGGTCTTTCATAAATAGCTTATAACACTTTCACGAAAATGCGGGTACATTTCCTCCAAATTCTACCTTAAACAGTCCTACTTTGTTAGTGTAAATAACCGGATGGTCCCAACTGGTTACAAGACGCCCTATAGGGCCTAGTATCAGCACGCTATGATCATCCATTGTACTCTTGATGTGCATTTTACGGGGTAACTTGTGTAATGATAGGCCTCCTCTTAGTACGTGAGGCCTCCATTTTTCATGCCTCCTCCCACGCGCAGACAGTACCACGCATCGTGGGAACTCGCACACTGGAGGTGTTATACAACATACCTCCCTCCAATCAAGATAGCTGTAGCTGTGTTCAGGAGATCTCACAGTTGATGTCAATAATCGGTTGACGGGGTACAAAGGACAACCCTCTAAAACCGTGTCTCACTATTATTTTACCTATATACTCGCGCCAGTATCATCTGAACTGGTTTGCGGTTACAGGGATGGGAGAGATTTAGCTCTGACAAGATTTAACGAAGGTTTCTTTTATAAATAGCTTCCCACACTACCTCCGCGAAAATGCTGGTATATTTATTTTTAATCTCCTCTTCTTTATTTCCAACTCAATTTCATAAGTATGCGGTTAGTCCGGATGCACAGTAAAATATTATGTACCCAACAATAATGTTAATTTAATTCTTTATGTCTCAAATTAAGGTTACATCCTCAAAACTTCGTACAGACTAGCTAAATAGAATATTTGACTAACCACCTTATGCCTGGAACCCCTCGGGTTCGAACCCATGTCGATCTGGTCTCTAGATAACCCATCGAGTCACTTTGACATCAGAGAGGATTGTAGTCACTATTGGGAGCGGTCAGAAAACATCCCTTACGAAGAATCGGCCACCAGGAACTAAAACTTGTTTCCTTTTGGTGTAGCAGGTAGATATCTTTGTGTCTACAATAATTAAACCAGGTGAATATTTACTTTGGAAGACCATGTCATATGATAGACACTTCAAATCAGGAGATAAAGTCAACCAGCTAACCACTTGAGCAACTGAAATATCCTGGTTAGTGGATCACGTGAGAAAACTATATCGTCACACAAAGGCAATCTTACCTTGCAGTATTCCACTATGGTACAGTTCACATGATGGGCCCATAAATCTATTTAGTGTATTTTCCATAAGAGCATGGACATAAGTTTTAGGAGGAAATAAATACAAGACGTATGGAAAAAAAGAGAGAGTTAAAAGTAGAGTGAAGAAACGAAGGGTGATAACGTAAACTTTGATAAATGTCGGGAAAGCTAACAGGATGCCGACACTGCTGTATTATAATAAACAAGGTAGACAAAGACGACATACACACGTACTGTACACGGGGACCAATGGAGGACCACATAGCTCGGGGACACATACACACGTACTGTACACGGGGACCAATGGAGGACCACATAGCTCGGGGACACATACACACGTCCTGTACACGGGGACCAATGGAGGACCACATAGCTCGGGGGGACATACACAGTCAAGCTCTACAATAACTCGATGTTTAAAATGTTTACGATTACAACACTTTCTCCGAGACTCTAACCCCAACCTCCCCCGTAGCTGGCAGTTCAATATCTTGTGAGAGAGATCATTGGGCCATCCAGATGGTCGGTGACCTCGTTAAATTTGAAGTAAATTCTGGTCGAGCACTCTAAGGGCGGTTTGTTACCAAAAATTGTTGTTCGGATTCTAATCAAGAGGTGCTCTTGCTAATAGTACTTTTAACTGTGGAGTTGTGTGTCCCTGAATTTCTCGACTCACCGAGAGAGAGAGAGAGAGGGGGGGGGGGGTGCTCTTGCTAATAGTACTTGTATAGAACTAACTGTGGAGTTGTGTGTCCGTGAATCACCCGACACGCCGAGAGAGAGAGAGGTGAGATCTGATATAGTCGGGTGTTGCTGTTTGTCACGGTTATTGGAGAGAGAGAGA
>JBCFYV010000001.1:3097382-3134031 GCA_039000515.1 Timema cristinae
CGGGGACCAATGGAGGACCACATAGTTCGGGGACACATACACACGTACTGTACACGGGGACCAATGGAGGAGCACATAGCTCGGGGACACATACACACGTACTGTACACGGGGACCAATGGAGGACCACATAGCTCGGGGACACATACACACGTACTGTACACGGGGACCAATGGAGGACCACATAGCTCGGGGGGACATACACACGTACTGTACACGGGGACCAATGGAGGACCACATAGTTTGGGGACACATACACACGTACTGTACACGGGGACCAATGGAGGACCACATAGCTCGGGGGACATACACACGTACTGTACACGGGGACCAATGGAGGACCACATAGTTCGGGGACACATACACACGTACTGTACACGGGGACCAATGGAGGACCACATAGTTCGGGGGACATACACAGTCAAGCTCTACAATAACTCGATGTTTAAAATGTTTACGATTACAACACTTTCTCCGAGACTCTAACCCCAACCTCCCCGTAGCTGGCAGTTCAATATCTTGTGAGAGAGATCATTGGGCCATCCAGATGGTCGGTGACCTCGTTAAATTTGAAGTAAATTCTGGTCGAGCACTTTAAGGGCGGTTTGTTTAAACTCCATTCACGGTAGAAATTACTCTCTGAAAGGTCTTTTTTCCTACCAATATCCTACTATATAATAGATTTATGGTAGGGAAAAAGGCCTTTCAGAAGTCAATTCCTACCGTGAACAGACATTACCAAAAATTGTTGTTCGGATTCTAATCAAGAGGTGCTCTTGCTAATAGTACTTTTAACTGTGGAGTTGTGTGTCCCTGAATCACCCGACACGCCGAGAGAGAGAGAGAGGAGGTGAGATCTGATATAGTTGGGTGTTGCTGTTTGTCACGGTTATTGGAGAGAGAGAGAGAGGGTGGTTGCCGCTCAATCTTCGTGTTGGACTCGCCTGTCTGTAATCATTACGTTGATGGTCCGTGGCTCGAGGCTTGGAGAGGTGAGTTATCGGTTCCGTTGGGAGTGGAACACATTCACGTGAGAACATGAACCTGTCATATTCCGTGTGTTTAGATAACGCTAGCAGGGTAAGAGGGAGGGAAGTATGATGACCAGTAAATATACCCACCATTTTGGAAAAAAAGCACTCTCAGTAAACTCAGCCGGCATTCGAACCTAGACCTGTCTGTCACTTGTAAATTAGACTAGACCGTCCTGCCATTAGTTATTTATCCGAGGTATTTAACGTGCACTTTCTGAACCTACTGATTATATCAGCACGTGATAACTTCTTTAAGCGAGAGTGAAAGAGCCTACCAATTTTGCCGGGAAAGTTATTTTTTACATACCTTCAAGGTTTATTTCACACACCACAATCGATATGGTACCATACGTCAAGCTTGTATAGTTTGATTGCCACGCTATGAGGATGTCTCGGTTGGGTGTCCTGAGGTAGTTTTAGCCTAAATAGTTTAAATATCTTGAAAGCGTTATTGAGGAGAAAGGTAGATTTAGAGAGGATGTAATGGGAACATGACAGCAGGGAGAATTGCTCTATAGGTGTGTAAGAGACCTACTAAGGAGAGTTGTTCTATAGGTGTGTAAGAGACCTACTATGGAGAGTTGTTGTATAGGTGTGTAAGAGACCTACTATGGAGAGTTGTTCTATAGGTGTGTAAGAGACCTACTACGGAGAGTTGTTCTATAGGTGTGTAAGAGACCTACTATGGAGAGTTGTTCTATAGGTGTGTAAGAGACCTACTACGGAGAGTTGTTGTATAGGTGTGTAAGAGACCTACTATGGAGAGTTGTTGTATAGGTGTGTAAGAGACCTGCTATGGAGAATTGCTCTATAGGTGTGTAAGAGACCTGCTATGGAGAGTTGTTGTATAGGTGTGTAAGAGACCTGCTATGGAGAGTTGTTGTATAGGTGTGTAAGAGACCTGCTATGGAGAATTGCTCTATAGGTGTGTAAGAGACCTGCTATGGAGAGTTGTTGTATAGGTGTGTAAGAGACCTGCTATGGAGAATTGCTCTATAGGTGTGTAAGAGACCTGCTATCGAGAGTTGTTGTATAGGTGTGTAAGAGACCTGCTATGGAGAGTTGTTGTATAGGTGTGTAAGAGACCTGCTATGGAGAGTTGTTGTATAGGTGTGTAAGAGACCTGCTGTGGAGAGTTGTTGTATAGGTGTGTAAGAGACCTGCTACGGAGAGTTGTTGTATAGGTGTGTAAGAGACCTGCTATGGAGAATTGCTCTATAGGTGTGTAAGAGACCTGCTATGGAGAGTTGTTGTATAGGTGTGTAAGAGACCTGCTATGGAGAGTTGTTGTATAGGTGTGTAAGAGACCTGCTATGGAGAGTTGTTGTATAGGTGTGTAAGAGACCTGCTGTGGAGAGTTGTTGTATAGGTGTGTAAGAGACCTGCTACGGAGAGTTGTTGTATAGGTGTGTAAGAGACCTGCTATGGAGAGTTGTTGTATAGGTGTGTAAGAGACCTGCTATGGAGAGTTGTTGTATAGGTGTGTAAGAGACCTGCTATGGAGAGTTGTTGTATAGGTGTGTAAGAGACCTGCTATGGAGAGTTGTTGTATAGGTGTGTAAGAGACCTGCTATGGAGAATTGCTCTATAGGTGTGTAAGAGACCTGCTATGGAGAGTTGTTGTATAGGTGTGTAAGAGACCTGCTATGGAGAGTTGTTGTATAGGTGTGTAAGAGACCTGCTATGGAGAATTGCTCTATAGGTGTGTAAGAGACCTGCTATGGAGAGTTGTTGTATAGGTGTGTAAGAGACCTGCTATGGAGAGTTGTTGTATAGGTGTGTAAGAGACCTGCTATGGAGAGTTGTTGTATAGGTGTGTAAGAGACCTGCTGTGGAGAGTTGTTGTATAGGTGTGTAAGAGACCTGCTACGGAGAGTTGTTGTATAGGTGTGTAAGAGACCTGCTATGGAGAATTGCTCTATAGGTGTGTAAGAGACCTGCTATGGAGAGTTGTTGTATAGGTGTGTAAGAGACCTGCTATGGAGAGTTGTTGTATAGGTGTGTAAGAGACCTGCTATGGAGAGTTGTTGTATAGGTGTGTAAGAGACCTGCTGTGGAGAGTTGTTGTATAGGTGTGTAAGAGACCTGCTACGGAGAGTTGTTGTATAGGTGTGTAAGAGACCTGCTATGGAGAGTTGTTGTATAGGTGTGTAAGAGACCTGCTATGGAGAGTTGTTGTATAGGTGTGTAAGAGACCTGCTATGGAGAGTTGTTGTATAGGTGTGTAAGAGACCTGCTATGGAGAGTTGTTGTATAGGTGTGTAAGAGACCTGCTAGGGAGAATTGCTCTATAGGTGTGTAAGAGACCTGCTATGGAGAGTTGTTCTACAGGTGTGTAAGAGACCTGCTATGGAGAGTTGTTGTATAGGTGTGTAAGAGACCTGCTATGGAGAATTGCTCTATAGGTGTGTAAGAGACCTGCTATCGAGAGTTGTTCTACAGGTGTGTAAGAGACCTACTATGGAGAGTTGTTGTATAGGTGTGTAAGAGACCTGCTACGGAGAGTTGTTGTATAGGTGTGTAAGAGACCTGCTATGGAGAATTGCTCTATAGGTGTGTAAGAGACCTGCTATCGAGAGTTGTTCTACAGGTGTGTAAGAGACCTACTATGGAGAGTTGTTGTATAGGTGTGTAAGAGACCTACAATGGAGAGTTGTTCTATAGGTGTGTAAGAGACCTACTATGGAGAGTTGTTGTATAGGTGTGTAAGAGACCTGCTGTAGAGAAGAGAAGTGACCATGAAGTGTAAGGAAGTGTTGTACAGGACGTACTTTGTACCCATTGTCACATATGTAACAGAAACAATGAATGTAAGAGGAACTAGGAAAGTGGAGGAGCTTGTTAGCTGTAACAAGAGAAAACAAGATTAGGAATGAAGTTATCTGGGAAAGAGTAGGAAGGAGTAAAGGAGATAGTAGAGGAAGCGAGAATGAGAGGGTATGGTCATGTAATGAGGATGGAAAAAGAGAGGATGCCGAAGAAACTATTGGAAATGAAGTATGTAAAAAAAGACCACAAGGGAGGCCGGGAAAGAGATGGAAGGAACAGATGACAGAATTGTGCAAACAAGAGAAGAGGAGTGGAAGTGAATAAAGGAGGAAGATGGCGGCATTTTAATAAACTGACCTGGCCACAGTTTATAATGATCATATTAATGAGTTTAAACGTTCTCCTTACAATCAAATGCTGGGTACACTTCCTCTCCTCTAGCTCAATATTGTAGTTAAATGTGTGTATGATGGGTAGTAAGAGGCCGTGTATATGATTGTTTCGGTCGTTGTATATCCATAATGAAGATGTGTCTACAGGACAATTGGGCGGTCTTAGTGTCACGTGATTGAGTGATTGTAGTTGTTCGTGTGTAATTACAGACACCTCACGCAGGTCAACAGCACGCGACATGTTAGGGCACCTTCACACTCGTGTACACGACCTCACGTAGGTCTACAGCACGCGACATGCTAGGGCGCCTTCACACTCGTGTACACGACCTCACGCAGGTCTACAGCACGCGACATGCTAGGGCACCTTCACACTCGTGTACACGACCGGAAACACCAGCTATACTGCTTTACTAACACTCCACTAGTGTGAACCAGTAGTTATAGCCACTCACAGCCATATATTATTATTATCATCATTATTATTATTATACATTTTTGAAAAGTATTATTATTATTATTATTGGTATTATATACATAACTTACTGGAATGAAGTACCACGCTTTGCACGGGATAATAGTTAGGTGTAGATATAATAAAAATATTTTTAAAAAAGGGCAAAAAGAATAAGGAATAAGACTAATATTGTGTTTAAAAAAGTTGGGTAAAAATAGATTAACAGAGTCAATTATGGAAATAGGGTAAAAAGGTATAAAAAGTGCAAAAAGTAAAAAAAGAGTAAAATGCAAATATAATTAATTTTTTTTAAATTTTCTTACCACTTTTAGGTTAACCCTTTTAAACTTCTTTTTAAACAATTTGCCCTTATGATACTTTTAACCCTTTTAGCCTTTTTGCACGTTTCATGACTTCTACCCCATTTACCCTTTTTATCAAATTAAAAATAGTTACTCCTTTTCCCATGAATTACCCAGCTTTGTCCATTTCAGGGTGAAAAGGTTATTAAAGTAAATATTAAATTAAATCAATCTATAAAAGGTAATTAATAAGGCAAAAAGAATTCCAAGGATAAAGGACTAACAAGGGAAGATTGAAAATGTTAAAAAGGGCAGAAATTAAACATGATAAAAATATTAAGGCTATAAAAATTAAAAGATAAACAAGCCACAGAGAAAAGTGGTATTCTATAATAACTGAATCGATTTCGAGCCCTTCCATTTCCCGGGCTTAAGTTTTGAAGTTTAATATGTTCATACGTCATTCAACTCTACAGGAATGTCTATCGACTAACATGTTGAACTTATATTTTATATCACACCAAAAAGTGTTTCTTTTAATATTAGTTTAAGGAATATTGAGGAATTCATCTTCCCCATTTACTGCTTCTCCATTTTGAAATTTAAGGATCAGCCCTTAATGGTTTGGGTTGGTTCCTTTCTATACCCAACTAACAAATTTCATTATTTTGCCACACTGAAAAGTGATTTATTATTTTAGATTTGGAAATTTCAAAAACCCTCATTTTCCAGCCCTCTTTCTAAATAATAAACATTTATAATATATCATGTTATTGAAGATATCTCTTTACATTCCTGGTAAATTTAATCTGCATCATCTAAAAGGTGCTATTTTAGCCAACCTTCCTTACCCGCTGCTCCTAATTTCTCAATTTAAAATCTTGAGACTTTTATGGCTATTTGGATTGTACTTAATACCTTCTTGTCAAATTCACATTTTATACCACACGGGAAAGTAGTGGTTTCTATTATCTTTGGAAATTGTAAACCACCCCATTCTCTGCTTTCCATTTAAACAATTTTTACTTTAAAATTTCGAATTTTAAGACGAATTATGTTAGCTGGAGTTGTCCTTCTACCTGCCTGCGAAATTTAAATTTTCTACTCCACCCTAAAAGTGTTTTATCCAATTAAGGCCTTCCCACCCCCTCCCTCTTCTCCGTTTTCCAAAGTCACAATTAAAAAAATTACAATTTTCTCCCCTTAGTACTTATTTGGAGAGGTATTTCTACCTGCCTGTAAAAAATTCCAATTTTCTTCCACGCTGGAAAATAGTTGTTTACTATTATTTTTTGAGCCCAACAACCCCTTTTCTCCAATATCCACTATTATAGATTTCAAATATTAATATTTTAATCCACTTTTCCCCTTATAATTTACAATTTAAAACAAATTAGATTGATTTTGTACCCTTTTTGCCCTTTTAAACTTTGTTGAACATAAAATATTTCTACTGAGCATATCCAAGAACTTCATTTAAAATGTTGTAGAGAGATAAAAAGTAAATCTTATCAGTTTTTATTAAAAACATTAGGGGTTAAAAAGGTAAACGCGCTAAAAGGTTAGCTCAAAAGTAGTTTAAAAAATTCTAAAAATTGATTTTAATATTATCCCCCTTTCACACCCTTTTGCAATTCCTTACCTTATTCCAATTCCTTACATTATTCCAATTCCTTACCTTATTGCAATTCCTTACATTATTCCCATTCCTAACCTTATTCCAATTCCTTACATTATTGCAATTCCTTACCTTATTGCAATTCCTTACATTATTCCAATTCCTAACCTTATTCCAATTCCTAACCTTATTCCAATTCCTTACATTATTCCAATTCCTTACATTATTCCAATTCCTTACCTTATTGCAATTCCTAACCTTATTCTAATTCATAACCTTATTCCATTTCCTTACATTATTCCAATTCCTTACCTTATTGCAATTCCTTACCTTATTGCAGTTTTTTTATCCTTTTAATCACTCCTAACCCTTTTCAACTATCCTTTTTACTAACCAAATTCACATTTTCGCCATTTTAACCGTTTCACTATTTCAACCCTAAACTAATTCTACCGGGCAAAGCCGGGCACTTCATGCGAGTCTAAGTGTAAGAGTTAAGTCTTGCTCAAGTGATTCCTTAACACCCAGTCAACAAGTGTTTTTTTTTGTTAAATCAAGTTAATCAATATATTTTTATAAAGACTGCACGATGTTTCCCGGTAGAAGAACAATTGATTCCCAGCCCCGCCTCCTCAAACCACCTACAGTCACGACCTCCATTCAACTCACGATTGCAGAAAAGTTACATGGACAGCTTTTAGTTTCCTTACAGGGCAAATTTGTTGGAAATAAATGAGAATAAATGTCGTCTTAGGTTTCGGTGGAAATGAAAGCTAGGAAATACCTACATTTTTATAATATTGGTTTCTGTGCTGGTGGTCCGGGGTTCAATCCTTGGTCCCGGCAGATTTATCTGATTGTCAAACCCTTCCTTCACCTCTGACAAGACATGTATTAATCATAACTTGTGAATGTGTGGAATGCCAGGCCACCACCGTGGTTCGGATTCCACGTTAAACTGTAGGTCCTCCATTCCATCTCACAATCACCCTACAATTACACATTAGCGTGAACCCGAACGGGTAGTAAGACGCGGTGCTAATAGTAGTAGTAATAATATAATATTTGTAAGAATATCGAATTTAATTATCAGTCTGTATATGCTATCGATGGTCCATGTGATATGTTTCATCTTACCACTAAGCTAGAGTACAAAGTTGTATTTCACCCGTTACATATTTTCAAACCAAACCGTTTCGACAAAATCGTGCATCGGTGGGCAAACGGACTATACCTCAATCTTATCAGGTCTGGCTTGCCGGTGACAAGGTCAGGATTCGATTCCTGTACGAGAGAATTAAGAGGGTGTTTCCCTAAATTGTTTTTCATTATTTTTCTACAAGCAAATGCTAATCATTAGCCTTTACCTAGCTCATCCATATATCACTAGTTTAATTACACTGGTTGGTGACCTGGTGGTCTAGCTGTAAGGTGTCAGACTTCTGTGCTGGCGGCCGGGGTTCAATTCTCGGTCCCAGCACAGATTTGTCTGATTGCCAAACCCTTCCTTCACCTCTGACAATACATCTTGTGAATGTGGGGAATGCCAGGCCTCCACCGTGGTTCGGATTCCACGTTAAACTGTAGGTCCTCCATTTCATCTCACAATCACCCTACCATTACACATTAGCGTAAGTGCGTATAACCCGAATGGATAGTAAGACGCGGTGCTAATAATAATAATAATAATAATAACATTGGTGAATAGTATGGTGGGTAGTATCTAATGAAACCCCCGTTATCTAATGAAACCTCCGTATCTAATGAAACCTCCTGTATCTAATGAAACCCTCTGTATCTAATGAAACCTCCTGTATCTAATGAAACCTCCTGTATCTAATTAAACCTCCTGTATCTAATGAAAACCCTCTGTATCTAATGAAAACCCTCTGTATCTAATGAAACCCTCTGTATCTAATGAAAACCCTCTGTATCTAATGAAACCTCCTGTATCTAATGAAACCCTCTGTATCTAATGAAACCCTCTGTATCTAATGAAAACCCTCTGTATCTAATGAAAACCTCCTGTATCTAATGAAACCTCCTGTATCTAATGAAACCTCCTGTATCTAATGAAACCTCCTGTATCTAATGAAACCTCCTGTATCTAATGAAACCTCCTGTATCTAATGAAAACCCTCTGTATCTAATGAAACCCTCTGTATCTAATGACACCCTCTGTATCTAATGACACCCTCTGTATCTAATGACACCCTCTGTATCTAATGACACCCTCTGTATCTAATGAAAACCCTCTGTATCTAATGAAAACCTCCTGTATCTAATGAAACCTCCTGTATCTAATGAAACCTCCTGTATCTAATGAAACCTCCTGTATCTAATGAAACCTCCAGTATCTAATGAAACCTCCTGTATCTAATGAAACCTCCTGTATCTAATGAAACCTCCTGTATCTAATGAAACCTCCTGTATCTAATGAAAACCCTCTGTATCTAATGAAACCTCCTGTATCTAATGAAACCTCCTGTATCTAATGAAACCTCCTGTATCTAATGAAACCTCCTGTATCTAATGAAACCTCCTGTATCTAATGAAACCTCCTGTATCTAATGAAACCTCCTGTATCTAATGAAACCTCCTGTATCTAATGAAAACCCTCTGTATCTAATGAAACCCTCTGTATCTAATGACACCCTCTGTATCTAATGAAAACCCTCTGTATCTAATGAAAACCTCCTGTATCTAATGAAACCTCCTGTATCTAATGAAACCTCCTGTATCTAATGAAACCTCCTGTATCTAATGAAACCTCCTGTATCTAATGAAACCTCCTGTATCTAATGAAACCTCCTGTATCTAATGAAACCTCCTGTATCTAATGAAACCTCCTGTATCTAATGAAACCTCCTGTATCTAATGAAACCTCCTGTATCTAATGAAAACCCTCTGTATCTAATGAAACCCTCTGTATCTAATGAAACCCTCTGTATCTAATGACACCCTCTGTATCTAATGAAACCTCCTGTATCTAATGAAACCTCCTGTATCTAATGAAACCTCCTGTATCTAATGAAACCCTCAGTATCTAATGAAACCCTCTGTATCTAATGAAACCCTCTGTATCTAATGACACCCTCTGTATCTAATGAAACCCTCTGTATCTAATGAAACCCTCTGTATCTAATGAAACCCTCTGTATCTAATGAAACCTCGTATCTAATGAACCTCTGTATCTAATGAAACCTCTGTATCTAATGAAACCCTCTGTATCTAATGAAACCTCCTGTATCTAATGAAACCTCTGTATCTAATGACACCCTCTGTATCTAATGAACCCTCTGTATCTAATGAAACCCTCTGTATCTAATGAAACCCTCTGTATCTAATGAAACCCTCCTGTATCTAATGAAACCTCCTGTATCTAATGAAACCTCCTGTATCTAATGAAACCCTCTGTATCTAATGAAACCCTCTGTATCATAACTTGTACAAAACCCTCTGTATCTAATGAAACCCTCTGTATCTAATGACAACCCTCTGTATCTAATGACACCCCTGTATCTAATGACACCCTCTGTATCTAATGAAACCTCTGTATCTAATGAAACCCCTGTATCTAATGAAACCCTCTGTATCTAATGAAACCCTCCTGTATCTAATGAAACCTCTGTATCTAATGAAACCCTCTGTATCTAATGAAACCCCTGTATCTAATGAACCTCCTGTATCTAATGACAACCCTCTGTATCTAATGAAACCTCGTATCTAATGACACCCCTGTATCTAATGAAACCCTCTGTATCTAATGAAACCTCCTGTATCTAATGAAACCTCCTGTATCTAATGAAACCCTCTGTATCTAATGAAACCCTCTGTATCTAATGAAACCCTCTGTATCTAATGACACCCTCTGTATCTAATGACAACCTCTGTATCTAATGAAACCTCCTGTATCTAATGACACCTCTGTATCTAATGAACCCTCTGTATCTAATGAAACCTCCCTGTATCTAATGAAACCCCTGTATCTAATGAAACCCTCTGTATCTAATGAAACCTCCTGTATCTAATGAAACCTCTGTATCTAATGAAACCTCTGTATCTAATGAACCCTCTGTATCTAATGACCTCACAATACCCTCTGTATCTAATGAAACCCTCTGTATCTAATGACACCCTCTGTATCTAATGAAACCTCTGTATCTAATGAAACCTCCTGTATCTAATGAAACCCCTGT
Source organism: Timema cristinae (assembly GCA_039000515.1). NCBI lineage: Eukaryota > Metazoa > Arthropoda > Insecta > Phasmatodea > Timematidae > Timema > Timema cristinae. Next base: position 3,108,153 of record JBCFYV010000001.1, read on the forward strand.
ATCTAATGAAACCCTCTGTATCTAATGAACCCTCTGTATCTAATGAAACCCTCTGTATCTAATGACACCCCTGTATCTAATGAAACCCCTGTATCTAATGAAACCTCCTGTATCTAATGACACCCTCTGTATCTAATGAAACCCTCTGTATCTAATGAAAACCTCCTGTATCTAATGAAACCTCCTGTATCTAATGAAACCCTCTTAATCTAAATGAAACCCTTGTATCTAATGAAACCCTCTGTATCTAATGAAACCCTCTGTATCTAATGACACCCCTGTATCTAATGAAACCTCCTGTATCTAATGAACACCTCTCTGTATCTAATGACACCCTCTGTATCTAATGAAACCCTCTGTATCTAATGAAAACCTCCTGTATCTAATGAAACCCTCTTGTATCTAATGACAACCCTCTGTATCTAATGAACCCTCTGTAATCTAATGAAACCCTCTGTATCTAATGAACCCCTGTATCTAATGAAACCCTCTGTATCTAATGAAACCCCTGTATCTAATGACACCCTCTGTATCTAATGAAACCCTCTGTATCTAATGAAAACCTCCTGTATCTAATGAAACCCCTGTATCTAATGAAACCCTCTGTATCTAATGAAACCCTCTGTATCTAATGAAACCCTCTGTATCTAATGACACCCTCTGTATCTAATGACACCCTCTGTATCTAATGAAACCCCTACTTGTATCTAATGAACCTCTGTATCTAATGACACCCTCTGTATCTAATGAAACCTACTGACCTGTATCTAATGAACCTCTGTATCTAATGAAACCTCCTGTATCTAATGAACCCTCTGTATCTAATGAAACCCTCTGTATCTAATGAAACCTCTGTATCTAATGACACCCTCTGTATCTAATGACACCTCTGTATCTAATGAAACCTCCTGTATCTAATGACACCCTCTGTATCTAATGAAACCCTCTGTATCTAATGAAAACCTCTGTATCTAATGAAACCTCCTGTATCTAATGACACCCTCTGTATCTAATGAAACCTCCTGTATCTAATGACACCCTCTGTATCTAATGAAACCCTCTGTATCTAATGACACCCTCTGTATCTAATGACACCCTCTGTATCTAATGACACCCTCTGTATCTAATGACACCCTCTGTATCTAATGAAACCCTCTGTATCTAATGACACCCTCTGTATCTAATGACACCCTCTGTATCTAATGACACCCTCTGTATCTAATGACACCCTCTGTATCTAATGAAACCCTCTGTATCTAATGACACCTCCTGTATCTAATGACACCCTCTGTATCTAATGACACCCTCTGTATCTAATGAAACCCTCTGTATCTAATGAAACCTCCTGTATCTAATGACACCCTCTGTATCTAATGACACCCTCTGTATCTAATGAAACCCTCTGTATCTAATGAAACCTCCTGTATCTAATGACACCCTCTGTATCTAATGACACCCTCTGTATCTAATGACACCCTCTGTATCTAATGAAACCCTCTGTATCTAATGAAACCCTCTGTATCTAATGAAACCTCCTGTATCTAATGAAACCTCCTGTATCTAATGACACCTCCTGTATCTAATGACACCCTCTGTATCTAATGACACCCTCTGTATCTAATGAAACCCTCTGTATCTAATGAAACCTCCTGTATCTAATGACACCCTCTGTATCTAATGAAACCTCCTGTATCTAATGAAACCTCCTGTATCTAATGACACCCTCTGTATCTAATGACACCCTCTGTATCTAATGACACCCTCTGTATCTAATGAAACCTCCTGTATCTAATGACACCCTCTGTATCTAATGACACCCTCTGTATCTAATGAAACCCTCTGTATCTAATGAAACCCTCTGTATCTAATGAAACCTCCTGTATCTAATGAAACCTCCTGTATCTAATGACACCCTCTGTATCTAATGAAACCCTCTGTATCTAATGAAACCTCCTGTATCTAATGACACCCTCTGTATCTAATGAAACCCTCTGTATCTAATGACACCTCCTGTATCTAATGACACCCTCTGTATCTAATGACACCCTCTGTATCTAATGAAACCCTCTGTATCTAATGAAACCTCCTGTATCTAATGAAACCTCCTGTATCTAATGACACCTCCTGTATCTAATGACACCCTCTGTATCTAATGACACCCTCTGTATCTAATGAAACCTCCTGTATCTAATGACACCCTCTGTATCTAATGAAACCCTCTGTATCTAATGAAAACCTCCTGTATCTAATGAAACCTCCTGTATCTAATGAAACCTCCTGTATCTAATGAAACCTCCTGTATCTAATGAAACCTCCTGTATCTAATGAAACCCTCTGTATCTAATGACACCCTCTGTATCTAATGACACCCTCTGTATCTAATGACACCCTCTGTATCTAATGAAAACCCTCTGTATCTAATGAAACCTCCTGTATCTAATGAAACCCTCTGTATCTAATGAAACCCTCTGTATCTAATGAAACCTCCTGTATCTAATGAAACCCTCTGTATCTAATGAAACCCTCTGTATCTAATGACACCCTCTGTATCTAATGACACCCTCTGTATCTAATGAAACCTCCTGTATCTAATGAAACCCTCTGTATCTAATGAAACCCTCTGTATCTAATGACACCCTCTGTATCTAATGAAACCCTCTGTATCTAATGACACCCTCTGTATCTAATGAAACCCTCTGTATCTAATGAAAACCTCCTGTATCTAATGAAACCCTCTGTATCTAATGACACCCTCTGTATCTAATGAAACATCCTGTATCCATGAAAGCGGTAAGTGACTCAAACTGACAGGCGCAGCGCGGTTCATTGAAAGGAAATGTAGTCAACATCTGTCTGGCTTACCCGAAGCTCCAGTGACAAGGGTTGTCCTGATTGCGTCACGATTGCGTCTCGTAAACTTGTTGCGGTAGTCGTGCACGGCTACCAACCGCCCGGCCAGATATTAACCTCGATAACATAACACTGCCTATTAACAGGTAATTAACAGTCGGCCCTATCGCCAACTCCATCTACAGCTCTTCATTAAAAGGCTTTGTCTCTTGTTTAGGGCCAGACACAATCGACGCCGCTCATCTCGTATGTTTTAATTACACCTGGTCATTTGATTGGAGGGGAGAAGCCGAGGGGAGGAGGGGAGGGGCCACTCCCAGTCACAGAGTACCCTTCTGTAACTGTCTTACCTTCACTTGGCGAAATCATTACTTTACAGGCTATAATTATAGTACAGATGCCTTTTTAATGAGAATAATTAAATAAGACTCGCAACGAGCTTCACACCTTATTGGCATCCGTTCCCATGAAGGAGTGTTGAGTGAGGCCTATTAACGATCTAGTGGAACGTGGTTCGATTCCTTGAGGTGTTTCAAATACTCATATAAATGTTGACTCTGTTTAATGTCTGGCAAGGTCTGCTTAGAGGTTACTACTCCATATTTTGCTCCTGTATTAGCAAATCTCTGTGCATTTCATTCAAGTTTCTCCTCCTCTTCCTGTATGTTTGAATAAGATAATATTCTGCTAGCAGCCAGAAAAAGTATTTATAAGATAAACTAATCCAAAATAAAATTATAAATTAGCTACTAAATATTTTGGCACTGAGATTAGGTGTTGAAATAAATATATTTATTATTCTTTCTATTAAAATTTTCATTGTTTGACAATATTTTAAGTGACTTTATGAGTCATATAAGTGTTAAGTTTGTTGTTTAAAAGGTACGCGTATCCCAGTAAAAAATATATATATCTTAAAATGTTATATGGTACCAAGGCCATAGCCAGGGGGGTGTTTTGGGTGGTTAAAGCTCCCCCGAAATTTTATGAACAAAATATATATGGCTTTATTTATGGTTCAAACAATATCAAAATTAAGATACAAGTACAAATTAAGGGGCTGTGTTACCGTAAAAAGCACTTCAAAGAGCTTCTAAAGGTGTTAAATATTCAGAACATTTTCTAGCCTTGAGCAGTTAGTTATGTTGCCTTACAAATCTTCAGATAGCTTCTAGAACTGTTTGACTTCTGGTAATTGGGGGATGTGCCCACCAGCCTCCCCTGAAATTAATGGCTTGTTACGCCCTTTATTACAACATTTATAAAATGTGTGGATTTCGTATAGCTTTATACAAACTGCTCAACCTCCCTACATCCTTGTCTATCTTTATACAAACTAGTGCACGACTACACACAACGGATAATAAAAAGCGGTAGGCCTACTTGTGGTAAAGCCGCTCTATTCTGTGACTATTCTCTCAACTTAGTTTTGTTTGATGCACCCGCTCTATCATATTCCCGTCTTGACACCAGTGAAGCAACACTCCTCGCAGTGTTCATACCAGTGAAGCAACACTCCTCGCCATGTTCATACCAGTGAAGCAACACTCCTCGCAGTGTTCATACCAGTGAAGCAACACTCCTCGCCGTGTTCATACCAGTGAAGCAACACTCCTCGCAGTGTTCATACCAGTGAAGCAACACTCCTCGCAGTGTTCATACCAGTGAAGCAACACTCCTCGCAGTGTTCATACCAGTGAAGCAACACTCCTCGCCGTGTTCATACCAGTGAAGCAACACTCCTCGCAGTGTTCATACCAGTGAAGCAACACTCCTCGCAGTGTTCATACCAGTGAAGCAACACTCCTCGCCGTGTTCATACCAGTGAAGCAACACTCCTCGCCGTGTTCATACCAGTGAAGCAACACTCCTCGCAGTGTTCATACCAGTGAAGCAACACTCCTCGCAGTGTTCATGCCAGTGAAGCAACACTCCTCGCAGTGTTCATACCAGTGAAGCAACACTCCTCGCAGTGTTCATACCAGTGAAGCAACACTCCTCGCAGTGTTCATACCAGTGAAGCAACACTCCTCGCCGTGTTCATACTAGTGATGTAACGACAGTATCCACTCGTCAGAGACGCTACGAACCCTATCATTTGTGCCCCTAGCGACTGTTGTTGCACAACACTATTACTGGACCACTCGAGTTGTTTGGAGCGAGAGTCTTATTACTGGTCTACACCTGCACAGGACACCGCTCATCTCAACACTTATCTTCAACAGGGCTGGAGTTGTACCTAGGTACGGTCCTTGACTGGTACATTCCACAGGGCTGGAGTTCTATCTAGGTACGGTCCTTGGCTGGTACATTTCACAGGGCTGGAGTTGCACCTAGGTACGGTCCTTGGCTGGTACATTTCACAGGGCTGGAGTTGCACCTAGGTACGGTCCTTGGCTGGCACATTTCACAGGGCTGGAGTTGCACCTAGGTACGGTCCTTGACTGGTACATTTCACAGGGCTGGAGTTGCATCTAGGTACGGTCCTTGGCTGGTACATTTCACAGGGCTGGAGTTGCACCTAGGTACGGTCCTTGGCTGGCACATTTCACAGGGCTGGAGTTGTACTTAGGTACGGTCCTTGACTGGTACATTTCACAGGGCTGGAGTTGCATCTAGGTACGGTCCTTGACTGGCACATTTCACAGGGCTGGAGTTGCACCTAGGTACGGTCCTTGACTGGTACATTCCACAGGGCTGGAGTTGCACCTAGGTACGGTCCTTGGCTGGTACATTCCACAGGGCTGGAGTTGCATCTAGGTACGGTCCTTGGCTGGTACATTTCACAGGGCTGGAGTTGCACCTAGGTACGGTCCTTGACTGGTACATTTCACAGGGCTGGAGTTGCACCTAGGTACGGTCCTTGGCTGGTACATTCCACAGGGCTGGAGTTGCATCTAGGTACGGTCCTTGGCTGGTACATTCCACAGGGCTGGAGTTGTACCTAGGTACGGTCCTTGACTGACGCTCGCGTGATTTACCGCGGGAACTGGGACCAGCACTCACTACAGGAACATCATAAATAATTGGTCATGTGTCCATATTGTCTAAGGCGTCACTCTCGCGATGTATTAGATTGACAGGGATATCAGGGTTCGAACCTTGGTCGGTTGTACTGAAGGTAGCTTTTACGAAATGGTTTTCCACTATCTCTCTCCATGTAAATGCAGGTATACTTAATCTAGATTCAACCTCTTTAATTAGAGTATTTATTCCATGTGTGTATAACTTGAAAAAGTAGTAAGACGCGCTGATAAAAACCGAACATAAAATAGTTTAGTATTGAAGTGTGGAATAACCCTACATATAGACCGTTCCACTCTAAATGGCAGTTAGGGATGTTTGGTCACTCACCATCTCTTTATAGTCCATCAGTTTCACAATTAGCATTGTCCCTTTTATATAAATCGGAGCTGCCATGGCGTATTTAAAAAAAAAGCCAGGCCTCCACCGTGGTTCGGATTCCACGTTAAACTGTAGGTCCTCCATTTCATCTCACAATCACCCTACCATTACAGAGTAGCGTAAGTGCGTACAACCCGAACGGATAGTAAGACGCGGTGCTAATAATAATAATGTATTTTAAAAATGAACATTATTATTTCTATGAAATATAGCATTCACTGTTGAATTCAGTAAAGCAACATAGGCCTATACTAGCACATTTTTTAAAAATAATTTAATTTTTGCAAAATATGAAAATGAACTTCGTGTGTTAGTTTTACGAGTTTCCCATTGTATCACGTGACTAGTCTCGGTCCAATAGTGTGGGGAGATCTAATAATTGTATTTTGGCTCGAGAAACAGTCATGAACAACGCCCGCCAAGTCTCGAATGGATATCTTTTACACGAGGTTAAAAAAAAACACAGAAAAGTTGTACTTTTAGAGATTTTTATTGTTCATAGGATAAGAATATTTAAGAATAATTCAAATTCATAAAAAAAGAAAAACACAACAACTATTGTGTAGTAGCACGCCCGATCTATGTTTAATGGCCTTTTGATGTTGCACAGCGTGAGAAGAGAGGTTTATATACACTGCCTTGTTTTGAAGAGCACAGCGTTCCATTCACATGAACATTCAGTCAATATTACACCATTATTATTATTATTATTAGCACCGTCTTACTACCCATTTGGGTTATACGCACTAACGCTAATGTGTAATGGTAGGGTGATTGTGAGATGAAATGAAGGACCTACAGCTTAACGTGGAATCCAAACCACGGTGGAGGACTGGCATTCCCCACATTCACAAGTTGTGATTTAGCAAAAATTACTCTAAGTACACCCGACCGGAATTCAAAACTTGACATACCCTTAATCGGGAATCCAATATATTGCGAGGATGACGCCTTAGACCACGCGACCATTGAAGTGGGTAATTCACTCAATGTTATACTTTTGGGTATAAGACCTTAAGTACCCAACACAATGTCTTAGTGTTCTCTCACGTGGAGTGCTATTTTGTGTTGACTGCGACTGTACTTAGACCCTCGCAGCCTGTTTGTTTTGACTGCGACTGTACTTAGACCCTCGCAGCCTGTTTGTTTTGACTGCGACTGTACCTAGACCCTCACTGCCTGTTTGTGTTGACTGCGACTGTACTTAGACCCTCACTGCCTGTTTGTGTTGACTGCGACTGTACTTAGACCCTCACTGTCTGTTCGTGTGACTGCGACTGTACCTAGACCCTCACTGCCTGTTTGTGTTGACTGCGACTGTACTTAGACCCTCACTGCTCGTTCAGATGCGGTTTGGCTGGGTTAATTGGGCCGGGAACCCAATGAACCTCAGCTTTACGTATTGAAGGAGGCGAAGATTGGAATTACGGAAACAAAAATAATAGGACAGCAAACATCTATAAAAATATACAATCTCAAGATTACATAAATAAAAAAATAAAATGAGATAATAAACATGGTGGTATAGTGAAGGCTGTTTTGAGCATTTTACCACAAGTATAATGGCTGATAAGATTAAAACCCGAGATTCAAGCTTTAATTTTGTATTTTAAAATACTATTTCAACCTCTAAAAGGGTCAGAATGACTGTCTTGCCTTATATTTCATATAAATACACTTCCATAATAAAAAAAAAACCTTCATTGTGTCAGCTGTAATCAAACCATACCGATTGAGTGGTTGCCGTCTGTTTTTGAAGATAGTGCCAACATTTGTGTATAGAGGGTGACATTTTATCAGCACAATAGCTCGGACTGCCAATCTCAGTTTTCTAGACCAAAGTCATTACTTTTTTCAATCAATTAGCTCCTCATTTGTACTCACAAGGCTAAGTTGGCTCCGTTACAGATCCACTGTTTCACAGAAAAATATAGAAGCAACAGGGATCTCTGAATCTGTAGCTAGAAACAATGATTATAGTAAATAATAATATTAGCACCGCGTCTTACTACCCGTTCGGGTTATACGCTTTAAGTACTAATTACGCTAATGGATTAGGAATTGGGAAGGTTGAATTAGAGGAAGTGAACCCGTATTTGCGTGGAGGGAGAGTGGAAAACCATCTAGGAAAAACCACCCCCAGTTCACCCGACCGAGATTCGAACCTCGATCTTCCCGTCCTCAGAAGTCAAGCTCAACACGACTAGCGCGTTAGCCAACTACGCCACCGAGGCGGGTTATGATTATAGTAAAATTAAATAGGTTAAGAGTGTGTAAAATACTTTACTATTAATTACACAACTTCATAAAGCTTACTTACTTAATCTATGGAATTTTAAAATTGAAAGTTTATTTCCTCACTAACCTACACCAACTTATCTCTATCTTGAGCTAGTTCTATCCAGTCCACCTCATTACACCCTATCCCTCTCTTGAGCTAGTTCTATCCAGTCCACCTCAGTACACCCTATCCCTATCTGGAGCTAGTTCTATCCAGTCCACCTCATTACACCCTATCCCTATCTTGAGCTAGTTTCTATCCAGTTCACCTCATTACACCCTATCCCTATCTTGAACTAGTTCTATCCAGTCCACCTCATTACACCCTATCCCTCTCTTGAGCTAGTTCTATCCAGTCCACCTCAGTACACCCTATCCCTATCTGGAGCTAGTTCTATCCAGTTCACCTCATTACACCCTATCCCTATCTGGAGCTAGTTCTATCCAGTCCACCTCATTACACCCTTTCTCTTTCCCATTCTAATGCTATTCTCCCATCTCTGTCTAGGTCTTCCCAATGGTTTCTTCCCATTGGGTTTCCCTGGCACTATCCTGGACAATATTCTAGAATCTTCCATTCACGATGCAGGCCCTGGCCACCGCAATCTACTACACATAATTATCCTAACAATGTCTTGTCATGAGTACAGGGTATGTAACTGTTCAATATGTAACCTCCCTACCTCCCAAACACCTCCTAAGCACCTCCAAACACCTTGTAAAATTATTTATAATTATTTATAAACTTCTAAAATATATATCTACATACATACAGTTTATATATGTTTGTATTTCTAGAGTTAATTTGCAGTCTTCCCCCCGCATAAAACAAGTTGACTATCTACAAATATAAATATTACTTCAGAGGTAACACCTTCATGCTTGTATAGACTGGTTTTACAGTGACTGGGAGGCCAAGGTTTGATCCCAGCTCAGATAATCAGGTTGGTTTTTTGTTAAACGGTTTCACATTCTTCTCTACGCAAATGTGGATACGAATCCTACTTTCGCTATTTCTACCCCATCAGTGTAATTAATATGCTCAGAGCCCGGGCAGACGGAAGTTTGCAGCGGCCAAAGAAAGACAGAAACTGTCATTTTAAGATGACATTGTTGTGGCCAACGTGTAGAGGTCATCAAGAAAGTTAGATATTGTTGCCAGTGCTATAAAGGATTGATTGACATACATATAGACAGATATATACATACACACATGGACAGACAGAAAGTTAGATTTATCTAGCGTGTTCAAATAATATTTGGTTATTTCGTCGACTAAAAAATCTAATCAATTTTTATACTATACATTTTGTAAAGGCAGACGCTCAAAATAATATTTTCTCTATCAAGATAGAGTGGTTTTATTCAAGTTTTGCACTCTTTGTTTTAGAGAGAGTCTTGCAGCTTCCATCCATGTGCTTAGACCGTTCTTACCCTAAGAGAATGATTTGATTGCAGGCCTGGTATTACTGCGCTATCTATGATTATCATCGCTTTATATTTAGATAGAAATTGTTCTTGTATTCTCTCTCTTTTTTTTTTTTCCATTAGTTATTTGACCATCTACTTTCTTGTAGCCAGGCCATTAAAATGTATCAAAACTCAGTAGTTATCTAATTATGTCAGTCGATTTTTCTAAACAACTAATTACTGTCTCAAAACTTGTAAAAATATGTCGAACCAATTAAAAATAACAAGTCTCCCCACAAACCCATCGAGAAAACCTTCAAGAATATTCAGGCAAGAGATGAAAATATTGGTACAATTATTGGAGTATGCAAGGACTCCTCTTTATCTGAGATACTTAGGTCTATCGTCTTTAAGTTCAACCCGACCTGGACAATGAGTCTAAAATTAGCTTTGGTATTTAAAAATGTTTGTAATAGCATTACTATTTAGAAATATTGGTCAAAAATAGGGTAGCTATTTTATCGACATTTAATATAATTATTGTCTTACTGAAAGTTATATAGGTTATTTATAATAGACCATTCACAGGCAAACACAGTAATATTTACTATGATATAACTCAAATATCAATATTAGACTTTAAAAAGCAATATTTAAAGGCAATACAACTTTCCCTATTTGTATAAGTAGCCTATAAATCATCATCGTCATCATCGTCATCATCATCAGCAGCAGCTATTTCCAGCCTGTGGCCAAGTCAGTTTAGTAGAATGCATCTATCTTCCTCAGTCCTTCCACCATCCTTATTTAGGTTATTTCTTCTATTATTCTCCTCTCACCTAAACATTTTTTGCTATCTGCTCCTCCCAACTCTTTCTTGGCCTCTCTTGTGATCTTTTTCCATCCATTACATGTCCATACCATCTCAGTGTTGCTTCCTCTACTATCTCATGTACTCCAACATCCTCATTACATGTCCATACCATCTCAGCCTTGCTTCCTCTACTATCTCATTTACTCCAACATCCTCATTACATGTCCAAACCATCTCAGTCTTGCTTCCTCTACTATCTCATGTACTCCAACATCCTCATTACATGTCCATGCCATCTCAGCCTTGCTTCCTCTACTATCTCATTTACTCCAACATCCTCATTACATGTCCATACCATCTCAGTCTTGCTTCCTCTACTATCTCATGTACTCCAACATCCTCATTACATGTCCATGCCATCTCAGCCTTGCTTCCTCTACTATCTCATGTACTCCAACATCCTCATTACATGTCCATACCATCTCAGTCTTGCTTCCTCTACTATCTCCTGTACTCAACATCCTCACTACATGTCCATACCACTCACCTTGCTTCCTCTACTATCTCATGTACTCCAACATCCTCATACATGTCCATACCATCTCAGTCTTGCTTCCTCTACTATCTCATGTACTCCAACATCCTCATTACATGTCCATACATCTCAGTCTGCTTCCCTCTATCTCATGACTCCAACATCCTCATTACATGTCCGTACCATCTCAGTCTTGCTTCCTCTACTATCTCATGTACTCCAACATCCTCATTACATGTCCGTACCATCTCAGTCTTGCTTCCTCTACTATCTCATGTACTCCAACATCCTCATTACACGTCCATACCACCTCAGTCTTGCTTCCTCTACTATCTCATGTACTCCAACATCCTCATTACATGTCCACACCACCTCAGTCTTGCTTCCTCTACTATCTCATGTACTCCAACATCCTCATTACATGTCCATACCATCTCAGTCTTGCTTCCTCTACTATCTCATGTACTCCAACATCCTCATTACATGTCCATACCATCTCAGTCTTGCTTCCTCTACTATCTCATGTACTCCAACATCCTCATTACATGTCCATACCATCTCAGTCTTGCTTCCTCTACTATCTCATGTACTCCAACATCCTCATTACATGTCCGTACCATCTCAGTCTTGCTTCCTCTACTATCTCATGTACTCCAACATCCTCATTACACGTCCATACCACCTCAGTCTTGCTTCCTCTACTATCTCATGTACTCCAACATCCTCATTACATGTCCACACCACCTCAGTCTTGCTTCCTCTACTATCTCATGTACTCCAACATCCTCATTACATGTCCATACCATCTCAGTCTTGCTTCCTCTACTATCTCATGTACTCCAACATCCTCATTACATGTCCATACCATCTCAGTCTTGCTTCCTCTACTATCTTATGTACTCCAACATCCTCATTACATGTCCATACCATCTCAGTCTTGCTTCCTCTACTATCTCATGTACTCCAACATCCTCACTACATGTCCATACCATCTCAGTCTTGCTTCCTCTACTATCTCATGTACTCCTGTATAACTTCATTCCTAATCTTGTTTCTCCTCCTGACAGCTAACATGCTCCTCACAAATTTCACTCCATGGCCTCCACTCTCCTAGTTTCTCTCACATTCAATGTCCATGTTTCTGCTGCATGTGTGACAAAAGGTACAAAGTACGTCCCTAGCTAGGTGTGTTATATTCGTAAATTTAAATACACTTTGACATGGAAATCGAACCCGTATCCCTTGGCTGAGCACAGTGTTACTCTACCACTGAGTTGCCTATGATTCTTCCCTTGCCCAAGGTCATTATTCACTCATAGCTTAAGGCAAAGTCTGTGATGGACGTGGAAAGCATCAGCTAACGATGAGCTGCTATTATTATTATTATCACCGCGTCTTACTACCCGCTCGGGTTATACGCACTTACGCTAATGTGTAATGGTAGGGTGATTGTGAGATGAAATGAAGGACCTACAGTTTAACGTGGAATCCGAACCACGGTGGAGGCCTGGCATTCCCCACATTCACAAGATGTCTTGTCAGAGGTGAAGGAAGGGTTTGGTAATCAGATAAATCTGTGCTGGAACCGAGGATTGAACCCCGGCCGCCAGCACAGAAGTCTGACACCTTACCCCTAGACCACCAGGTCACCGTCAAAATATAGATATTTGAAAATGTTTAAAAAGCTGACATTTATTTTATACCTTCTCTATCAATACACAATACTTGAAATTATTGCCTGTTGGTGATTATAAAAATGAAAGTAGAGTGCTTCAACAACAATAATTAGTTGTTTAAAGGGTTGTAACTAAATCCAATGGAAATTAATTTAGGATACATATTTTAGACCATTTACACTTCTTAACCATTTTACCATTTTACCAATTTTGATATTCTTTTATTTTTTTAACTCTTCGCTCTATCTATCCCTTTTGCCATTTATACCCTTTCCAACATTTTTTACCCTTTTTCTCCTTTTAAATTGTTTATATTTTTTATATCTTTTCTCCCTTTTAACCTCTATACCCTTTTTATTTATTACAGATCTGTGAGTGCGGTAGATGTCAAGCAATGCTCATAGCAGACATACAAACTCTTCATTTTATTAATATAGGTAAGATAATATTCTCCCGTCCCTTTTTACAGAATCCCATTTTGAAATATGGAATTATTAGACTTTTTAATTATGTGGGGCAGCCCTTAACCTTTCTATTAAGATTAAGTTTAGTACCACTCTTTACGTTTTTTTTTTTCTGTTAGTTTTTGAAAATATTTAGCCCCCTCCCCAATCATTCCCTATTTCAACAACTCCAACTTTCAAATCTCACAATTAAAGACCTGTTTGATTTGGAGGAGTAATTCTTACCTGTTTACCAAATTTCAATTATCTGCCTTCTCTGATAGCCCTTTTAAATATTTAGACCTCCAAATTCACAGTGACCCATTTTGAAATTTACTATATTGAGACTTTTCTGGTCATATGACCTCCACCATCTTGCCAAATCTGAGTTTTCTAGCCCATCTAGAAGTGGTTAATATTTTTTATGGACACACACGCACACACACTGGCTTTCTACTTTATATAATTACATAGACATTTCCTAAATTCTAAAAAAAAAAATGTTTTTAGTAAAGTTCTAAAATGCATCCGATCACTTTTAGTATTCAAATAAAACACACATTCTTACTAATAGCCACTGTTAAAACTTATTACGATACATCGTATTTATTTGTAATTTATGATTTTACACAGATTATAAATAACATCATCAAAGCCATTTCTACGGAAACATCTCGAAATTCATCAGATATTATCTTAGTGTAATCTAATACGTAGCCAAATTGGTGATTTTCTTGATCCCAGTCAAACTATACACAAAGTATTTCCCATCAAAGGTTGTTAGAGCCTTATAGCACAAACTTACAGGTATCAGCACATAACCAGTTTCCCCAGCGCTTTGATTGCGAATATGAAATATGGTCGGATCCAAACTTTACCTGTTTGATGCTATATAAGATTTTAATGTTGTCTGTGTTTTTTATTGTAATTTCGTGAATAATTGCTTGAGAGCTGGTAATATCTCGCAGCTGTCAATATCTACTACTGTTATCTATTACTCAGATGTAAATAATTAAATAAATAGTTAATAGCGTTACTGTTATCTATTACTCAGATGTAAATAATTAAATAAATAGTTATTATTATTATTAGCACCGCGTCTTACTACCCGTTCGGGTTATACGCACTTACGCTAATGTGTAATGGTAGGGTGATTGTGAGATGAAATGGAGGACCTACAGTTTAACGTAGAATCCGAACCACGGTGGTGGCCTGGCATTCCCCACATTCACAAGAAGTCTTGTCAGAGGTGAAGGAAGGGTTTGGTAATCAGATAAATCTTTGCTGGGACCGAGGATTGAACCCCGTAAATAAATAGTTAATAGCGTTCGTTTATATATATATATATATATATATATATATATAAAGAAAGGTTGAGGGAAAGAGGAGCTTAGGAAGGAGGAGACAGAGGAGAGGGTGAATTGGAGCTCTAAGTTCACTGACAAAAGGAATGAACCTGTCGTAAGACAGAACACCCAATAATAACAGTTATATATATATATATATATATATATATATATATATATATATATATATATATATATATATTTTCTAGCACCATGATTTACTACCCATTTGGTATATATGCAAATGTGTTATAGATGAGAAAGACTGTATTTATAGGAAGTGTACCCACATTTGCGTAGATATAGAGTGGGAAACAATTTAAGAAAACACATACTTCGTACACTAGAGCGATATTAGAACCCCGATATCTCCATCATAGGCAGTTCAGTCTGTTGCAAGAGTGACACCTTAGACCATTCGACCACCAAGGTGCGGTTATTAGTATTAAATCCCATTGTTTTCTATCCAAACGGTTAAATATGTCAAGAAGTGAGAATATAATTTACGTGAACGTCAGTAAAAAGTAGAAAAATGTTATCACTGACTCTTATAGTCTGGTTTGGTGATTACGAACAGGTCGGGGTTTGAGTCTCAGCTGCGTTTGGGTACAAAGGGTGGTGTCTCTAGATTTTTTCGACTCTCTCTCAATGAGAATCCAAGGAAATTTTCCTTATATTTCCCACCACCACTTCATTAGTGTAATTAACTGTACACGCGGTCAACAACAACAAAAAATGCCATTAAGTTGATTGGTAAAAACTGATAGAAAGGTTGTCAGCCATTAAAATTATGTTTCCATATATTTGTAGCTATAGTTTATATTTGAGAATCTCCAACCAATTTGATTGTAATATTTTATTAGTCTATCACTATATTAGTCAAAGCTTAAATAAATGACCGCCTCATAAATACGTCATTTAATTTCATCTGTCACGTGTTTTATCACAAGATTAAATAATGGAACGCCTTATGAACACGTCATTTAATTTCATCTGTCACGTGTTTTATCACAAGATTAAATAATGGAACGCCTTATGAACACGTCATTTAATTTCATCAGTCACGTGTTTTATATAAAGATTAAATAAAGGAATATCTTATGAACAAGTATTTTATCTAGGCTATAAAATTTTCCAATTAAAGTTTAAACAGAGATTCCTAAAAAAATATGCCATAGTCACATGTAATTATTTTCCCCCAAAGATAATTTCTGTCTATGTTTATGTAATATTTTCATCTATAGTGATGACCACATTGTAGTATTTTGGAGTAGTCACGGAAAAC
Organism: Timema cristinae; assembly: GCA_039000515.1. Lineage (NCBI taxonomy): Eukaryota > Metazoa > Arthropoda > Insecta > Phasmatodea > Timematidae > Timema > Timema cristinae. The sequence goes on from JBCFYV010000001.1 coordinate 3,124,197, forward strand.
CCGTATTTGGAGGTCATATGGTTTTGAAGCAGTTGAGCACAGGGGCACTTGAGAACAAACCAAAAGCAGTGGCACTTGATCGAATGGTAGCAGCACTTGAGAAAAAAACCAAAGCAGTGGCACTTGAGCGCATGGTAGCAGCACTTGATCGCATGGACTGGGGTGTGAAGGATAGCTGATTCTTTTTTATTTTCAATGTTTTTACTCCATTGGAACTTTATGTTAGGTTAAGTTAGGCTAGGTTAGTTTGGGTTAAATCAAGTTAGGTTATATTAGGTCTGGTTAAGTAAAGTCAGGTTAGGTTGGTTAGGTGAGGTATCCTTCGTAAATGGAACACGTATTCCCTTGTTTCTGTAGGTAATTTCCAAATTTTAAAAATAAACTTAAATTTACTGTGCACACAATAATAACTATAGGGACATTTTTAGAGCGTAGGTATAATTCGCAGTCAGAGAACCCAAACTAACCATTTAGACGTACTTTGTGGCTTCATTAACTACAAACCAACCCGGGTCCAACAACATTCCTTATACCTGGCTTAAAACAAATTAAGCACGAATTTATCGAACCACTATGCGTCAAATTATTATCAATTTCTGCATGAATACTCCAAAATTAAACTTTTCCCTGCTAATAATATCGAAATCTATAATTTAGGTATATTTTGATGATAAACGATGAAATATACACGAAGATTCCAAAAGGTACCTTTAGCAGCAAAATTGCTATATATGAAATAAACAAAATAAATACGAATATGCCACAATGTGGCCATACACAGAGTTGAATCAAAACCTGTGCTATTCGCTTTTAGCCACAGTAATGGGATGGAAATATCTACTTAAATTTTGGCATTAGGAACTCGAAAGTTAATTGTAACAATTATAAAAGTACGTTACCTATTCCTATATTGAGATAGTTATATCCAGTCCACCTCATTACACCCTATACCTATCTTGAGCTAGTTCTATCCAGTCCACCTCATTACACTATCCCTATCTGGAGCTAGTTCTATCCAGTCCACCTCATTACACCCTATTACTATCTTGAGTCAGTTTTATTCAGTCCACCTCATTACACCCTATTACTATCTTGAGCTAGTTGTATCCAGTCCACCTCATTACACCTTCTCTTTTAGTTCCATTCTAATGGTATGGTCACATCTGCATCTAGGACTTCTCAATGGTATCTTCCCAATAGTTTTGCCAGTCATTACCCTGAACAAATTTCTAGATTCTTCCATTCACGCTGCATATCCTGCCCATCGTAATCTACGAGACATGGTTAAGGGCATTAGTACCACTAGCAACTCTAGAGCTTCGCATGGATACATGACTTCAGCTTTATTATGGTAGTGTACGTCAAGCAGCCTTGTTGTGTCGGCACAGAAGTAAGCTGATACTCCTTGGGTCAACTGTTTGAACTTAGTGTTTGATAATTTCGTTGGCTGGTCAGTGATGAAGTATCCGAGTAGCAAGGGCCGGGAAGTGTTGATTAGCTTGCAAAAAGAGCAATCCATTCATTCTTCGGTTACATTTCTGGCTGGATATCCGTCATTTACGTCCGTAGTTGGTCTCGTTTGTTCCATTTTGATAAACCCAAAAATGATATTCTTATTATATTGGGGGAATCTTTACGGTAGACCCCCCCCCCCCCATACATTTGGAAAATTGACATTTTCATTGTTTCATTGTTTGTTCCGAATTGTTCCGCAAAAAGTTTCGTTTGCTGTGTATTTGTTCTTGCACAAATAGGACGTAAATTTGACACTTTCTTTACTCATGAGGGGCCAACTTCATGGAAACATCTCCCCCCACAACACTTTTGAAAATTCATGGCGTTTTGATTGCAATCGTTTGTTCCTCGCTTGTTCCGGATTGTTAGACACATGTTTTTGCTTGTTCTGTTTTGAAAAACCCACAAATAGTATGTTTACATTGGGGGAAGAGGGGCCAACTTCATGGTAGCCCATTCTGGTTTGAATAAGATCGAGGCACTTATGTTAAATTAGTATATTTTTAAATGATATCGATATTTTATAATCCATAAATACTCAAACCTATTGTTTTTAATCAAATAGTTGTAGGAATGATAAGATAATGTTGAAAATGAACTATGTATCCTATTTGTTTGTCATGTTTGTAAAATCTACATAAACAATTAGACGCTGAAATTAAACGATGGGATGGGATTTTTTTTTTAAACTAAATTTTTGTAAATCAATATTATATTTACCAGAATGCAAGAGTTTAGCTGTTAAAAGACTTTATTGCATAGCTATTTTTTATTTTCCATTTGTAAAGGCACGTGTTTGATATAGTTATGTGCATTCATTTCGATTTTTTGTTTAATTTCTTAGTTTGGTTTTTTTGGCAAATTTTTAGCAATTTTTTAGAATTTCAGGCTATTCTATAGATATTTTTAATCACTTTTTTTGGAAATTTATTCTAGGTCCTGTTAGTAAACTTTGATTTGAAAAAATAATTTTTACTGTCGAGTTTCTTAGTCTTTTTTGTAAGTGTCAGTTGGAATAATTGACATTTCCTTCCAATCATGTCTCTTTGTGGTCAAAGGTACTATTTACTACATCATAACAGTAATAGTAGCAAACAAAAGGAGGGTGCGATGTCAATACGGTACTTTAGGATAACCTAGCTATGAGCTCTCTTGAGGGGGTGAGGGAAGGATGGTATCTTTCGGTAATTTCACAACAGCCCAATTAGACGAAACCAATATTTTGAAGCTTAGGAGGAAGTAAGGCCTAAAAAAATACTTTTCTTTCCTATGAGTTTTATGGCATGCAATAAGTTGAAGACCAAGTTTTTGTATTTCTGACTTGCTCCGCCATTTTATTGCTTTTTTGTGCATAGTGAGCGAATCAAATGGGACATTCTTATACAGGTCACACATACAAAAGGCCATCATCTCTAGTGACACTAGTTTATTTAGCGTTTGTAAGAGATCTAAGAACTAACAAACTAAAATATAATGCACAATAATCTGGAACAAACTAATAAAGTTTTAAAATAAAAAATACAAATTTTGTTATATTTTATCCAGTTGAGGTGAGGAAACGGAGCTTAGCATAGTGATAAAAATATAGTAATTTTAAAACTATCAACATGAAATAAACACATTTTTAAAAGAAATTCAGAACGAAATAAAGATAAACATGTTAAGGAACTCAAACAAAATAAAAACAAACTTTAAACAAAAAATGTTCAAGTTTTGAAATAATGTGAGAGAGCTACTACTAGTAAAAATTATCGAGGCTTTACAAAAGGAATAAATGGAAATCTTCGCAAAAAGAAATTTAAAACTAACCAAGAACGTATTATTGTTTGCAAAGATAAAATACGATTTTTAAAAGTTGTATGTGTTCATGTGGAGAATATGGTTGCCATAGATCGTCAATCTACGCTCCTAGTGTAAATAAATCTTGTGTTGTCCTGTCAAAACGAAATGTGCGTTTTTTTAGGAACCTTCCGGGACAAACGAAGAACAAATTATTGCAATCATAAAAATATGGATTTTTAAAAGATGGGGGAAGGGAGTCAACTTCATTGACGTGCAATGTAAACATACAATTTATGGGCGTATAAAGACATATCAAACATATTTTTTCCTGAACAATCCGGAACAAACGAAGAACAAAAATTGCAATCATAAAATTTATTTTTTAAATGTTTTTAGGGGGAAAAGATGGTGAGGCAGCTTCGTGGAGATACAAAGTAAACATATCATTTGTGAGCGTATCAAAACGGAAAAACGGATTTTTTTTCTTTTTCGGAACAATCCGGAACTAACGAAGGAAACAGTATTGTAATCATAAAAAAAATTGTTTTTAAAAAAGGAGAAGGGTGAATTCATGAATGTCAAATGTAAAGTATAGCTAATTTTGGGGACGTATCAAAAGGTAAATAATTTTTTTTAACAATCCGAAATAAATGATCGCAACCATAAAAATTTCATTTATCAAAAGTGAGGGGAAGATATCGTAAAGTTGGCACTACCAATGTAAACATACCATTTGTGGGCCTATCAAAACGGACAAACGAAATTTTTGCTGGACAATCCGAAACAAGCGAATGCAATAGTAAATACATGAATTTTTCAAAGTGGAGGGGCTACCGTAAAGTTGGCCCCTCACGAGTAAGCAAAGTGTCACAAGTTCATGTCCCATTTGTGCAAGAACAAATGCAGAACAAACGAGCCTTTTTGCGGTATAATCCGGAAACAAACTATCGAAAAACATAAAAATGTGATTTTTTTAAAGTGTGTGTGGAGGGGGGCGGGGGGGGGGGACCGGGGGGGTGTTACCGTGAAGTTGGCCCCACCAATGTAGACATATCATTTGTGGGCCTATCAAAACAGAACAAACGAAAATATATGTGGAACAATCTGCAACAAGCGAAAAACAAACGATTGCAATAAAAAAAACTTGAATTTTTAAATTGGGGGAGAGGGCAACTTCGCGGACGTGTTTTTTTTTTTACAGTTGGTACCTACCCATGGTACAAATTGTGGGATTATTTAAGAAAATGTTAAATATCTATCCATGATTCCTGTTATATTATTTTTGACGGAGGTATCGTTTTCATCAATAATCTAGGTATGTCATCGTCACTTTCCTATACAACTCAAAATTCTTAATTTTCTATTGAACTAATCTCACAACTATCATCTTCTTCAGAGCTTTGGAATTCTGAATCGGTATTAGGGCCTAAATTATCATTTTGAAATGTATATTATTTATTCTAATAAAAACCAGGCCAATAATGATTTTTCATTAGAGATAAAGCGTATTATAAAGATAAATATGTTTTATACAACAATATAAGATGTAATTATATATATATATACACAACAGAGAGAGAGAGAGAGAAAATTGAACAAAACGTTGTTCATTTGTGCAAGTCATGTGACATATAATAATATATTATTTCAAAGTGAGCATATATTATATAAAGCCAAACTTCGATAAGGACTTGAATCGGTTGGTGAATCAGGTAGAAAATATGTATACAAAAAATTACTAGGAACTTGCAGCAATAAACTCGAGTTTACAATAAAAAGGTGGGTTTATTAATAATTTACTAGACAAATAAAATATATATATAATTTTTACAAATTTTTAGGTGGCTTTCCACATGTGTTCTCTTTCTATAGTTTTCCAATCCACTCTCCAAGTAAATAGGGTGCATTTAATATAAAATTGTGTTTCCTTCTCCTTGCACCATAGAATAACTCAAAACTCAAAACCTAATCACTAAATAATTCAAAGGGTCTAAAAACATTGGAGAGCGATTATATATAAGTTACATCTTATTTACCCGCCTCGGTGGCGTAGTTGGCTAACGCGCTTGTCGTGTTGAGCTCGACTGCTGAGGACGGGGAGATCGAGGTTCGAATATCAGTCGGGTGAACCTTCCCAATTCCTAACCCATTTGCGTAATTAGTACTTAAAGCGTATAACCCGAAGGGGTAGTAAGACGTGGTGCTAAATATTATTATTATTATTATTATTATTACATCTTAATTGGATAAGAATGTTTCAGTTATTTTGATTAAATTAATCCAAATAAAAATCGTTCTCTCTCTCTCACATAATTTTTTATGAGTCATATGTAATACAATACATTCCTTAGTGAATGAAATAATTATTTTATTACATTATTTATTTGCAAAAAAATAATAAAAAAATCTGTAGAAAGACTGTCGTTATTATAGTAAATAGCGGTTTTTCATTTGAGGTAAATTCAAAGTGCTCACACTATTGCAAACATCATTTACTACTATACTATCATACTCGGTTCTAAAATTACTCTCTAAGTGAGTTAAAAATGCATAAATAATTAACACTATACCTTCCTATATTGTTTAGGTCCCCAACAGGATATCTCACTAATTGACACATCAACATTATAGACTACTTCTATAGGAGCTACAACGTTTAACTTGACCTAATTATACCCTTATAGGTGGAATTAACAGAGAAATTCTAAATATTCCAATAGAATTTCAAAATTTAAGCCATATAAAATGCTGGAAAAATTGCAAGCTTAAACGTAGATTCTTGCATTCACACAATTTTTAAGGCGATAAATAATCTATTTCTTATCAAGCATATTTTCAAGAGGCCACTCGGTTACCTGGTGGTCTAGGGGTAAGGTGTCAGACTTCAGTGCTGGCGGCCGGGGTTCAATCCTCGGTCCCGGCACAGATTTATCTGATTACCAAACCCTTCCTTCACCTCTGACAAGACATCTTGTGAATGTGGGGAATGCCAGGTCTCCACCGTGGTTCGGATTCCTTGTTAAACTGTAGGTCCTTCATTTCATCTCACAATCACCCTACCATTACACATTTGCGTAAGTGCGTATAACCCGAATGGGTAGTAAGACGCGGTGCTAATAATAATAATAATAATAATAATAATAATAATAAGAGGGCACTCAATTAACAGTTTGACAGTTGTGGGAGAGAACGTAAGAAAATACAGGCTATAAATGTGATATAATTATAGTATTATAGCCCGACACGTTAGCTCAGTCGCTAGTGGGATGGTCTACAGTGCAAAGAGCTTCGGGATCGATTTCTGGTAGGGGCGTAGTATTTATTATTTGAACACTTCTCGGCCTTCTTCTGGATGTTGTATATGTCTTAGAATTCAATAATTCTATTTAACTGTAGAAACTTGCCATATTCCTAAAATTATCAAATATTTGAACAATATAATCAATTTAATTGTAACCACTTGACTTTTTGGGTTTGCTTCTTAAGATAAAGTGCATATATATATATATATATATATATATATTAATGCTTTCATAATCACCATTTATGCCCACATTATATTTACCTATAACCTAGGCCTAACTAATTTGAGGAAAATCGCCCATATGATTTAAAATGTAAATAATCACAAAATTTTAATGTTATAAAAATGTAATTAATCAATCAAATTTATCATGCATATAATCCCATATGAACCAAGATCTAAGTCTGACTGACAGTATAAATATTCTACCTATAATAAAAACATAAATAATTTAATTGAAAATAATAATTGCAGTGTTCACTAAATTGAAGATTGTGAAATTATTTTTTCCATATGCATATTAATGTATTCAGAGTAATAAGTTTTGCCAATTTAAACTATATAAAATAATGCCTTTTTCTGCATTAATAATGACTTAATTTCTTAGCTTTTTGAACTAGTTTAAACACTATAAATTGCCTAAATTGAAATTTTTTCATGAAAAAGATTTTTTATACAATGGCTGTAAAAAGTGTTTTTAAATGTTAAATATTTATTTCATCATTCTTGATATGAAATGTGTCGAAACCTTGGGCGATCGCTTACAGCCATTTATTGTTTACTAGATCGTATATTCTATGTTATTGATTCTGGAAACCCCTAACATATAAAACAAACATAAAGCCTATCTGCCTATATAATACATTATATTATGCCGGTACTCGGTTTCAAAGCTTGACGTTTTCCAGGTTGTGATGGAAGGAACCATTGTTTATTATTTTAATAATTAAAATATATATATATATATATATATATATATATATATATATATATATATATATATATATATATATATATATATATATAGTGTGTTTACGGTTCACAGAGATCACAAATAAAACACAAATCTAAAAATTACTACAACATGTTTTAATAATAAAATAACCCTGATAGTGGTATACATATTAATATCACTACAATATGATTCTACCCGAACGGTTAGTAAGACGCGTTTCTAAATATTATTATTAATATGAGTCTAACTATTTTAAGAGACAACTTGTGAATGATCGTTCAAACAGAAATCTCTAATCTCGCAAGGACTGCAGATTACTTGTGTGTTTGTGATAATACAGCTGGTGTAACTGCTGTGGAGGCGGGCTATCAACCGTTCTTGTCGACTAAGCTACACTTCCCTACAAAGTTTTGATCCCGTCAGCGAACTTGGAATTTCAGTGCATATTTTTATGTCATACGCAAATCAAGTTATTCAGTAAAACTTTACATATTTAAATCTGAATATATTTTTAATCTTAAGTATACACATCAATACATCGCATGAATACTAATATTATATATTTATAGATGAATTAGTATTAATAAACAATTGTTGAATTGTGTTGATTTTAAGGGAACTTTGAGTATATTTATATAGAGTATGCTAATAACTACGGTAAAATCCCAGCTTTATCAAATAGGTATAGTATTAAAGATACTAAATTTTAATTTTCAAAATTTTATTTCAAAAAGTTTAGCCTAAAACTTGATTTGGAAAACGTAAAAAATTGAAGTTTCTTACCCTCATAGCTCTTGAATAAAAATAGTTAAAAATAAATTTTTTATGTTTAATATTTCATAGAATAAAACTCTTTCGAATGATGAAAAAAAAAAATTATGTACATATGGCCTTAACCTAACAATGTTATGTAATAGGTACAGGGTATGTAACTCAGTAACATATCCTCCTCCATTCCCCAGTGGCCTCATCATTTTTGGACCAAATATCTTACTAAGATATTTTTTTCGAACACCCCGAATTTCTTTTCTTCATGTATGATAATATACCACAGTTCACACCCTTAGAGAACATATAGTAAAATTATTGGGATAGAAATACGAGATACAAAATTTAGAATAAATGTATCCGTGCTTGCGTGGAATGAAAGTGATAAATCATTTAGGAAAAAAGAATACATCCGCAGCACACCTTATCGGGATTATAACCCTGACCTATCCTTAATTGTAAAATAATACTACATGATCCGCAAGACTACCTATTTGTGCGTCAGTGTTATTAAAATCTCTAAAAACAATATGAGCTATCAAAGATGGTAATATAAACTAAGGGTGTGTTTTCTTAATAAATTGAAAATATTCACTTCGAGTTAAGACTAGAAAGTTTCTTCCCCGGTTGAAACAACGAGTTTTAAGCGATGCAAATCCCCCCCCCCCCCCTCCTCACCCTGTCTACCGGAAATAAGAGAACTTAGTGTACAGCATTATGTATGCATTGTTTCTAAGACATTGAACTCACTCCCGTCCTGAAATATGGAGGACTTCCTCCACTGGAGTGCTTACAAGATTCCACACTCAAATAATCTACATTTAATACACTTTACTTAACACTTGCCTTTGCAGACCCGGGGGGAACAAATACCGGCAACTTAAAGAAGAACAAGCCCGAGGAATTAAATACAATTAGTTACATTTATTGAAACTAGTTTTCATTTCTAATAAAACTCCAAGAAAATGTAATGCTATTAATTTAAATATATATATTTTCCATCTTTTCTATCTCCTCATCTTACTACCCATTCGGGCTATAAGCATATGTACTAATTATACGGTAATGTGTTAGAGATAAGTAAAGTTGAATTTTAGAGAAAAGGTACCCCCACTTGCGTGAAGAGAGTGTGGTAAACCATTCGTCAAAAAACAGCGCTCAGTAAAACCTATCTTAAAATCATCATCAGACTAAGCTACTGCGAGAATGACACCTTAAACCATTTTAACAAGGACGTGGGCTCCTGCCTTACCAAGTTAAACCTTTCATGGATCTTTATTAAAATTTACTCCCTTTTTTTTAAGAACGTATTTAACGTATATTTTCTGAACTAAGTAATCACATCATAATTCCTAATTTTCCACAAATATATTCTTTTTATCTACAAGAGACTCGATCTTAAGACCCTTATATGAGTAGGCAGATGCGCTACCAACCAAGCTAGGGGCTTATGAAACATTGACGGCTAAAACCAAAGAAGCGAAGTTGTTTAAAATATTTTAAAATGATTA